>ML801351.1:98871-130329 GCA_009831015.1 Picea engelmannii
CTGTAGCTACCTTTGGAAGTCATTACTTCCCTTGAACAAAACTATTGATTATTTCTCATATATTGTGCATGGTGTATTGTGGTGTATTGGTGTAACTCTTATACTATTGATCATTGCTCATTGGATATAATTGAATGGTTTAAGTATAAGTTGAAAAATGTTTTAAATTTTACTTGATACTGATTCACCCCCCTCTCAGTATCAACAATTATGATTTATTACCTTTCCCCCCTTAACTAAAAAGTTGGTTGAGTTTTAGTTAACTTAACTAATGAGTTGGTTCAACTACTTCAACCAATTCTAATTTGCTTAAAGGAAAAAGGAAAGGGAGGAACAAGAGGGAGGATAGAAGGAGAAGCATACTAAGGTTTTCTCTTTGATTTTATGTTGAGATAGTTCAATTTTCATTCATTCCTTACTTTATCACAAGCCTAATTATCTTTTATCATAGTAGGGTCTTATTGTAGACAACAACATTTAGGGCCGTATTACATCATTCAGACACTTGTTTTTCAGAGGTGTTGATCTATATTTGATAGTTTGTGTAGACTTGTTTGTTTGTGAATTTGTTTTCATGACTGACAAAGGCTATTGTGCAGAGTTGAGTGGGCAACAATCTGTGACAAGCTGATCCAATGTTTAGAGTTCAGTTTTGATTTTCTGTCAGAGGTCCTTTTGTATGTTCCATCGGGGATGTCTAAGTTTGACTTTGGTACTAAATTTATTCATGGAATTTTGTAAAGAGAGTGACTCTTTGGTGAATTGGAATGAAATAAAGGATTCCTTTATGTCTCATATATCTTGATTATCACATTGGTGTATTTAATTATGTCTCTACATTTATTTCAACAACTGTTATATTTATAAAATCATATAAAAAGTGAATTTCCAGCAATCTTTTTATTTATAAAAGACTAGCCTAAGCACTTGTAATTAATACTTGTGAGTTAGGATGTTATTTTTGTTGGCTATAAACATAGGGTGATAATTCCGTCTATTTTTCTTTAGCCAAGAAAAATATGAAAATACTTGAGTAAGATTATTTCATATCTTTTCCTCAACATTTATTTAGTGACCATACCGGGGAGATCTTCAATATCTCTCTGGTTAATTTTTATACTCGATTTTCATTGATAGATCTATTTTTCTAATATTGATTCTTTGATTTTTTTATTTCTTAATGACTGTGCCTATTGCAAGGCAGTCCAATAGTGAGCCCAGTCTTCAAGATCAGGTCAACATTGCTTTGAAATTGTTTAACACCATTTTAGACACTACCAATACCCATGCTGGGATTAACCATTCTTGGGAAGAAATTGAACGAGATATTAATGCTCAAGAACGATTGGAAGCTAGAAGTAGACAACCTAGAAATCAACAATGACTTTCTTGTTTCTTCAGTTTTGTCCTTTCTTTCATGTCCTTAAACTCTTGTGATTCTATAAGAAGAAGAGGCTTATCACCTGAAATCAATCCTATTTCTAAAATAGGAAGAAGGAACGTTGTGTTATCTTCCCAACAAAGTGCTCTAAGGAGAAATTTGTCTGATTCATCCAATTCATCTTTCTTTCCCTCATCTATCATCCACAAGATGACATTTAGTGGTGGATTTGGTGGCACTGGAGGTGCTTCCTCCTCTCAGGATTCATCTTCCTCAGTGATTGGTAGCTTATATAGCCACCATATCCATGTTCAATCTACCAAAAATCCTACAAAAGTCATTAAAAAGTATGGGCTTTTTTAGTTTGAAGAAGATGCCACAACCATGCCATGGCATGTGTCCTCTCCTCTTAACTTATCACCTGTTACTCGTCCACTCCCTAAGTTCAAGGAGAATATTCCTAAGTTCTCGGGAATTAACACTGTCACTACAAACGAACACCTGGTGGCATTTTCTAATGCTTGTCATAACATAGGGGCTAATGACAATGATACTTGCATGCGCTTATTCGTAAATTCCTTGGAAGGAAAGGTTGTGACCGACTTCTTTGACCTTCCTCCTAAGATTCTGTCTACTTGGGAGGAGTTAATCTATTGGTTCAGATCCACTTATGGGAAATCTAAAATCCCAGTTGAGAAGTTACGGGAGTATAACAACGTTACCTATAAGGATGGTGAGACCATCAAGTATTTCAACTTGTGTTTCACCAAGTTATACAATCAAATCCCCAAATTTATCTGCCCCCAGAACCAAGCTGCTTTCATGCATTACTACAATGCATTTCCTTCCCCCTACCATCATAGGCTTGAGGAAAAATCCATCGATAATCTCGGTTTCACTATGCATACTTGTTCAGAGTATGAGAAACAACTTGAAAGAACAGGTCTTCCATAGGGAGAATCAGTTAGACAGACATACATGTCCTCCCTTTTACAGCTAGTACAAGACATGAACAATCATATGATAGCATTCGAGAGAAGGGGGACTGCCTCACCTCTCACCCCTAGACCTTCATCCTCTTCCGCGCCCCCCTTAGAAATCCAATTGATAACAATTTTCAGCCTAAGGCCATCTTGCCTTGAAACTGGTGTAACTTATGTGAGGAACACCATGAGGAAACCACATGCGAGGTAAGGAAGAGTGCCAAATATAAGATCTTTGGTAAAATACCAGAAGCTACTATCGCTATCCTAGATTTTGCAGAGCCAGAGGATGTCATGGTCATCAATACTAGGAACAAAGATTATGGTCCCAAGGGAAAATTTGACCCTCCCCACAATTCATTTATCCCAAGCTCATCCTCACCTTCTGCTACTGTTCAGGTTCCTAAAGTTCCTGACAGTCAAGGGACAACTTCCCCTCTCCCCTCTTCCAAATGCAATATCTTGAACCAGTTGGCCAACATCAAAGAAGATGCAACCCTTTTGGACACAGTTGTCATTCCTGAACAAAAGATGCATCTGAAACAATTCATGGAAGGACAATCTTCCGTTGTAGCCAATACTTCTAAAGAGAAGAACAAAGAGGATTCAATTGTAAATAAAATAGGTGTACATAACTTTAGATACCCTATAAAAAATCCTCCTTTTTATATTTCTATAAAGATTATGGATAAGATTGCCCATTGTTTCCCCATTGATGGCGGTTTGGGCCCAAGTGTGATGTCGAAGATTATTATGGAAGAGCTAGGTTTGTCTTGTACAAATGAAAATGCTAGAAGCATTCTTTCCTATAATATCCTACAACAAACAACCATAGGTGAGATTAAGGATGTGACCTTAGTTCTATGCACTCATCCTGAAACAAGGACAACCCTCAACATTCAGGTAATTGATATGCCTGTAAGAAATTATTCAATTATCTTGGGAAGAGATTGGCAAGCCTTAATAGGTGGATACCTCTCACTCGATGAGACACATTTATCTGTACCTTGGAATGGTAAGAATATTATAGTCCTTAAGGGGGGAAGGATTTCACCCTACATAGAGAGTGTTCCTCAATCTAGTGTAAACTATATCAAAGAGGACCTAGGAGTGTATTCCATCTTCGCAGAAGAGGATAATATTCCTTTGGAACAAATTGTTTTAGATGATGATTTGTGGAACATGCACTTTGATGGTTCATGATCTAATGAAGGTAATGGGGTTGACATTATCTTGGTTTCCCCTGTAGTAAAAAATCATAAATTGTCTTACAGGTTGGAGTTTGCTTGCACAAACAATGTCATTGAATTCAAAGCTTTATTATTAGGCATTGAAAGTGCCCTTAATCTTGGCTGTGGTCACCTTTCAGTTTTTGGAGTTTCTGAGCTTGTTGTGAACTTGATATGTAAGGTATGCTCTCCTAGAAACGAGCTGATGGAACGATACACCCAAAATTTTTGGGAACTTATCTCGAACCTTTTATCTTTTAACATCACTATTGTTAAGAGGGAGTTGAATTCAATGGCTGATCGGTTAGCTGTCTTTGCAACTTCTTCTATTCAACAATCTTTGCCTCACATGCTTGATTGTTCCTTTCAATATCTATATCATTCACATATCCTGGATAATGTAGAATCTTGGCATGCCTTCCCTAACGATGGGAGAATTTGTGCTTTCATTCAAGATGAACCTCTTAAGCCCAAGGAATTGACATCCATAGAAGACGACAAGATTCCTAAGGGCTTGAATCCTCTTGAGAGTTCATCTTCATTGAGTGATATAGGAAATAAAGATAAAAGAAGAGAAGGGGAGTCAATAAAGAAGGTGGATGAAACCATCTCCATGAACATTAGGTCACTTGAATATTCAACGAATGTTAAAATAAATGTCCAATGTTCTGATAAATAAGAAATGAGGTTTTCCGAGCTACTTGGTGGATTTCAAAATGTTTTTGCTTGGTCTTATGAGGATCTTCATGGTTTTGATCCTGGTCTTATTCAACATAATATGGAATCAGCTAGGCAAATACAAAGACTTATTAATTGTGCACTTAATGCAACTGTTCAAAGGGAGTTGAGAAATTTCTTAAAGGCTAGGATCATTTTTCCAGTCCACTCTGAATGGGTTTCTAGTTGGGTGCCTGTTTCAAAGACCGCTGATCGTATTAGAACCTGCTTTAGTTTTCACACTTTCAGTCAAGCTATTATAATAAATCATTTTCCTCTCCTCAGTATAGGAACAATTCTACAACAGGTTGTAGAGTCACAGTTGAGGCCCTTACTTGATGAAATTCTGGGTTACAATAAAATCAAGGTAAAAGGGGAAGATGTTCACAAAACCACTTTTATCACTAATTGCGGTATTGTGTATTATAAATGCCTGCCTTTGGGCTTATCTAATGCAAGTACCACTTTTAAAATACCTATCCACACTACTCTTTATGAATTGGTCATCATCCACATCTACCTTGATGATCTAATCATATGTGTTAAAAGGATGATAATTACCTCGAAGTTCCAAGTGTTAATTCTGGGTCCTTTCAAAATTGATTTTGTTCTGGATACTAACTCTTAGATTCTACGGGATTTACTGAAGCAATTATTTTCCTACAACACTAACAGTTCTCACGTGAAGCATCATGAGGGACTAACGTGAAAATTCCTAATGCTGTTCGATTTTTCTGTACACTAGTAGCCTAGTTTTGTTTTCCTTTTTCTGCCGTTTCTTTTCTGCCTTACAATAGTTTGATTTATGCTTTCTATTTTAATTTTTCCTAGTGCTTTTACATCCTGTCATTAATTTTTGCTGGTTGATTTTTGCAAATTTAATTGTCATGATTTTATTTCTTACTATCTTCTAGTTTAGTTTGGTCAAAATAGGATGATTGGATCAGTTCTGCCACAGTGACACTCTTGCAAAGCATTGTTAGTCAATAGCAACCAACTTACAAAATTGTTGCGATGTTTCCCCTGAAGCATACTTGGATTTTTTATCTGCTTTCACTATTGTTTTATAAAGAGTTGGTTATCTCCCTCTTCTTCTTTCCATTTCTTCATCCCTTTGAGATTTTAAAGAGAAAATCCGTCATTTTTCTCCTTCAAGTAAAGAGCATATTCCGATTGAATGATTATGCCTACAGTGGTAAAACCCCTTATACTTAACACTTTTCATGAGTTATTCCCAAATTCCCGGTCATTTTTTTCCATTAAATCCGCTCACTTCTCCCTATTGCATAATATTCCTGGTTATATCTTCTTGACCTACTATTATTGGTTTGCGAAACTTGAGTTCTGATTTCTAAATATGTTGGAAACAAATTTCCCTATGGAGTCGCTAGTTTGTTGACGATTAAAAATCACAACAAATTTTTTGGCCCGCAAAGTGTTGCTAAAGACTATTATTATAAAGCTAATAGGATAAATATTACTAGTAGGTGGGACCCCCTTGTAGATTGGAGATAAGATCTGGTTCTTATTGATGCTGTGTTGTTGTTCGACACTGCTTACAGAGATATTGTTTTATTAGCGACGGATAAATCTTATTATGTGTTAGTTCTAATTGCGACAATTGGGTGATAAATGAGACATGCTATGTGTTTCTTTTATGCTGTTCTAAGCTCAAATTTTATGTTACAATGACCATGTTGTCTATTGTTTCCATTGCTATATGTTCTTGGATTTGTTACTATGACACCTGCACAATAAACACGTTAGCAACAACACATAAGAGAAATTGAAAGGAAATAAAGGCAACCTAAGCAAAATGAAAAGGGAAGAAATCTAACTATGCTCTTATACTACACTACATGCATCGAAATTTAAGTGATTGTTGTTATCCTAGAAAATGGTTATGCAATTTGATTGAGTTATATGAAGTGGTGATTATGTTATGGCATAAGTTTGATATGGGCCATGCTATTGGTTTTAATGGGTGATGGTTTTGATACATGGTTTAATTAATTGAGTTAATGGAAGCTTGTTGGCATGTAATAAGGAGTTAATTGACTGAGGGTGGAGGTGACATGCATTTAATGCATGTCACCCTTACTCATCCCACTGACCTCCACCCTAGTTAGGCTATTGTTCAACTACGTTGTTGTGGTTAGGCTCTGACTTTCGAGAAGAGGGAGAACCACTTAGGGAATTCATGTTTTTAAGGGCTCTTTGTTGCATGCATGTCTTTTTGGCCATCCATGAGTCTTCTCTGGTTATGAAATAGATATTGGCTTAGATGTTTAGGTTTATGCTTTCCTTAAGTATAGAAATTGTGTTGTTTGGTGACTTTTTCTGGAATGAATCGTTGGTGTTTTGTTTTTTGCAATGAAGTTTGAAGTCACAGAGTTATCGATCATTTTGAGTATTGGCAGCCATAAAGTCTCTCTGCCATTCTTGATGGTTTTATTCGAAGGGTTTTCATTTGTTTTAGAGTGGCTGGATATCTCCACACCTTCGTTTTCCATACCCAATCTTTTGCAGTTATGGGGTTTTGAATGCATTGTGTCATTGCAATTTGCTTCACTTGGGTATGAGTTCATTCATGTCACACATGAGGTTGTGATGGATGTTTTCCAAGGGGATTTCTTGATGTGACCGTTATGTCTCAGCCTTGTTCTGTCTCAACATTCTTGGGTTGATTGGGAAGGCAACAAGGGTTATATCCTGCATTTTCTAGGTGTCGCTGCATAATCAAAATGAGGCCTTGCCCATCTGTTCATAGTCTCATCTATCTTGAGATTGTCACCTTGTATGCAAAGACGTTTTTGGTATAACCTATGTGTGCACCATTGATCTCAGAGGTTTTCATCTGTTGTCGGGAGACCACCCCATGCCTCCTTGTGTTGGTCCATAGGGCCAATCCTTGATTACTACAGGCTCAACTTTGATAAATGGAACCCTTTATATCATGTTGGATACATATTTGATGGTTATAGGTTGGTGATGCATTGTCGATAATGTTCTATTGTCGACTCGTCTCTATTGATTATCCTGACAGTGGTTTTAGGTTATAGTCACTAAAATTGGTTATTATGAAAGTCAATTTGTTAAGCTCAACATTGAAGTTTGTTTATTAGAAAATGGGGTTGATACACGATCATTGTCTATTACATTGGGATTATTAAAGTATTAACTAGGCATTAGTTCCAATTGATTGATGCACAATGATGCTTTGCACGTGATGCATTGGTATGAGTGGTGTTCCTACACCATGAACCAATGATTATTGTAACTATGTGTTTCTAATGGACAAATGGTTATTGCATTTGGGGTGTTCATGGCATTGCTATCCACTGTATATGTATGGTTATTCAATTGTGTCATCAAGGATGGGCACAAGTTTTACACAATATGGTTTTGGTTGCAGTTTGATTGATTTGAGAAACACTATTGTTGCCTCCTTGTGTTGGATTGATAACTTGACACGATAGGTTGAGTTAATAATACTGTGATTGTGTGTTCTTAAAATTGTCGAATGGAATGTTTCAATCATGGTGTTTATGGCATGGATATCCACTGAGTTTGTTATCAATATTAACTAATTGTGCCATTAGATAAGGTCACGGGTTTTTGAACATGGATTTGTTGCAATTTGATTGATTTTTGTTTTAAAATCAAGCCTACCGTTGATGCCTCATGTATTGGATGGATAGGCCAACATTTTAAATTTTTTGAGTCAAAGAAAATTGGACTTGTACAATCACATAAATACAGTTGCATTTGGTCGTGGTTTGTGTTCTCTACAATGTAGTGTGAGTTGGGGGTGGTGATTTTTGTCTGTGTGTTTAAATGGAAAGTCAAGATCTTGCAAATTTGCATATGAATTATGGTGTCAACTGTGCACTCTGTATGTTAAATGAATACCATACTTTGTAACAGTGATAGACTTTGGTGCTGTGACAATATAACTTCATTGCAATTCAATTATTAAATGATTAAAAGAAAAAAATGAGCACAACATTTGAGTTTTGATTTGATGGTTGGAATAGTTCATGGGCAGTGGTTGATTTGATGTTGAACATAGTGGAAATAGTTTACTGTTTATACATTTGGGAATTTTTATAAGATGTTGAATGGATAAATAAGAGGAACATAATCCCTCTACATATTTTTGTGGAATGCATGTTGTCTTGCTTGATGACATTGTGTTAAGTATTTGATTTCAAACAGTGAGCAAGTTAATTCCTAGAGTTGTTTGAATTGCACACAGTAGTGGTTTTTTTGGGGCACAACGGTCATTTGTTTGGTGTTAATTCCTCTTATAGAATGGTTTTATGGATTACTTAATTAATTTTATGAACAATAATAGATATCTTTCCCTACCATTATTTCTCTTTCCGCTAATTACAACTCCCTCGCCTTCCCACATTCATTTTTCACTCCTCGTTCTAAAATTAATTACAATCAAGAAAAATCCTGTATTGAAGGAGTTTAAAGTCATTGGATTACATTGGTGTTTTCTTTGGTTTGCGTTATAGTTGATTGTTTGTGGTCTTTGAGTAGTAACCATGTTATTTTTTCCCTCATTTAATCAT
Source organism: Picea engelmannii (assembly GCA_009831015.1). NCBI lineage: Eukaryota > Viridiplantae > Streptophyta > Pinopsida > Pinales > Pinaceae > Picea > Picea engelmannii. Next base: position 107,765 of record ML801351.1, read on the forward strand.
TTTTCACTAAATACAAGCCCCTCGCATATCTGAGGACCCTTGTTCACCCCCTCCTCATTGACAAAAGTTAAACAATTTTTATGGATTGGATTGCATGGGCCTGATATGTGCTGAGCCAAAATCTATTTCATATTTTTAAAGAGTTATCGTGTATGGTTGTTTAAAATACTATTTTCTAATCCATCATGCATGCATGAATGAGTTTTTTCAGCCGAGGTAGCCATGGTAGAGGCAACCATGGGAGAGGTAATTGGAACAGAGGCTCAAGAAGGCCAAGGTTCTCCATACATTTTGATGCAGACTCACAAGAGCTTGGCTAGTTGTTTCAGGATGAATTTTTCAATTGGATTGGGCAAGGAATGGTCCAACCTAGGATTGAAAGGACCCCTTGCCAAGCTCCACAAGCCCCTGGTATTATTGTTCCCTCATGTCTCATTGCAACCCAGGTTCCTGAAAACGACGGATGGCAAGATATTGTCCACCCTACAATCTCCCAACATTGTGGCTGGCCCAATTTATCCCTACTTTCTCCCCCGCCTATTAACCCCATTGTCCAAGCTACACCTATTCACTCACCAGTTCATTCCTCTCATGATAGAAAAAGGTTGAAAATCGAGGCCCACCATGCCCTTGACAGAGGAAAAGCCACTGCTTCCCCTTCCTCAGCCTCCAATGGCTCTGAGAAATCCATGTCTTTCGGGATTCATTTGAGGGATGATTGTTCTCATGTGATGAGCAAGATTAGGCCTAGAGGCTCAACGTAGCCAAAGGAAAATTTAGGAAAATCAAAGGGTGACAACAACAATCAAGGAAAGATTGCATCTTAGAGTGGGAAATATGGCTTTTGAGTTTCTTTTATTTTATCTATTGTTGATGACAGTTGACTTCAAGAATTTTTGGAAAACATGTTTTATATTTTGGATATATGAGTAATGCATTTTTGAAAACAATGTCAAATATAAATGAGATAAATTTTGAAATGTGCATGTGATGATGGGAGTCACAAGGAGAGTTGTTTTTGCTTAATTAACTAGTTATTTTATAATTTTTAGAAGCTAAATGGGAGTTACAAGGGGTCCCACCTACTAGTTATTATTTATTTAAAACCCTTATTATGATTTATTTCCTTCCCCCCCTTAACTAAAAACTTGGTTGAGTTTTAGTTAACTTAACTAATGAGTTGGTTCAACTACTTCAACCAATTCTAATTTGCTTAAAGGAAAAAGGAAAGGGAGGAACAAGAGGGAATATAGAAGGAGAAGCATACTAAGGTTTTCTCTTTGAGTTTATGTTGAGATAGTTCAGTTTTCATTCATTCCTTAATTTATCACAAGCCTATTTCTCTTTTATGATAGTAGGGTCTTTTTGTAGACAAAAACATTCAGGGTTGAATCACATAGTTCAGGCACTTGTTTTTCAGAGGTGTTAATCTATCTTTGATAGTCTATGTAGACTTGTCTGTTTGTGAATTAGTTTTCATGACTGACAAAGGCTATTGTGTAGAGTCGAGTGGGAAGCAATATGTGGCAAGATGATCCAGATTTGAGACTTCAGTTTTGATTTTCTGTCAGAGGTCCTTTTGTATGTTCCATCAGGGATGTTTAAGTTTGACTTTGGTCCTAAATTTTTGCATGAAATTTTGTAAAGAGAGTGACTCTTTGGTGAATTGGAATGAAAAAAAGGATTGCTTTATGTCTCATCTGTGTTGATTATCATCTTGGTGTATTTACTTATGTCTCTACATTTATTTCAACAACTGTTATATTCATAAAATCATATAAAAATTGAATTTCCAGCAATATTTTTATTTATAAAATACTAGCCTAAGCACTCGTAATTAATACTTGTGAGTTAGGATGTTATTTTTGTTGGATATAAAAATGGGGTGATATTCCCATCTATTTTTCTTTAGCCAAGCAAAATCTGAAAATGCTTGAGTAATATTATTTCATATCTTTTCCTCAACAGTGACGAGATGAGAAATGTTAGAGAACCCTGCTATAAATCTTCTATAGTAACCAGCTAATCCCATAAAATATTTGAAATCTAAAAAATTCTTAGGTGCTGGCCATCCTCTAATGGCTTCAATCTTCTCTCAATCCACTGCTATACCTTATTTTGTAATAATGTGTCCCAAGTAATGGATCTGCTATTTGTAAAAAGAACACTTATTAAGCTTGGAATACAACTTTTGTTCCCTCAACACTTGCAATACCAATATTAGGTGATGTTCATGCTCTTCCTCTGACTTAGAATAGATAAATATGTTGTCCATGAATACTATGACAAACTTATCCAAATAATTTATGAATATGCCATTCATTAATAACATAAAGACAATTGGTACATTGGACAACCCAAATGGAACCACTAAAAATTCATAATGCCCATACCTAGTTCTAAAGGTTGTATTATGGATGTCTTCTTCCTTGATTCTTACCTGATGGTATCCTGATCTCAAGTCTATCTTCGAAAATATTTTTTCCCCTCTTATCTAATCAAAGAGGTCATAAATTATAGGTAGAGGATATTTTTTCTTCATAGTGGATTTATTCAGTTGTCGAAATTTAATACACAACCTCAATGTTCCATCTTTCTTTTGACAAAGAGTATTGGTGCTCTCCAAGGTGAAACACTTGGACATATGTACCCTTTCTTCAACAATTATTCCAACTTCATTTTTAATTCTTTTAATTATGGTGTACTCATTCTATAAGGTGTTTTTGATACCAGGGAAACTCCTAGCCCTAAATCAATAGAGAAATCTATCACCCTCTTTGGTGGAAAACCTGGTATTTCTTAGAATACATCTTTAAATTCTTGTAGTACTAAAAATTATTCAAGGCTTGGACCCTTTGTCTTTTCTGGCTCCTCCACATGGGATGCATACAATTGACATCCTTTTATGAAACATCTCTTCAGACATAAGGCTGAAATATCACTTATAGAAATAGGTCTTGGAACTCCTTTCACACTGCTTTGCTTTCCTTCTTCATTAAGACATGTAAATGTCTTATTATGACAATATAGGACAACATGGTGCTTGTCCAACCAATTCATTCCAATTACAATATCATAATACCCCAATGGTATAATATTTATATCAACATTAGTATTCACTCCGTTTAGACTTATGGAACAACCTATGACCATATCATTGATCCTTCTTTTGGTTCTAGTGGCTAGCTGAACCAAACTTGATTTTTCAAGCTTACTTTTCTCCAAATGTAATCTATCCACTATTTTAGGATCAATGTAATAATGAATTTCTATTGAATAAATTAAAATAGCAACAAGATGATTAATGATCTTACCTCCCACCTCGATCATATTGGATCGGTACTCTTCTTGTCAATCATCTAAGGCTGCATATATTCTTCCCATGTCTTCTACTATTGTATCCTCTTAGATGTTTTGCATGGTATACAATTTTTATTTTCTGTGAGGGAAATTCTTGTCTAGGTGATCTTCTTTTCATCCCCAACATTGGATTAATGGTCTTCCCATTTTTCCCAAGGAGTCTTCTCTCTTGAGTTCATCCTTATTATACTAGTCGGGATGATTTTTATTTGGGTTATTTATATTGAAAGGAGGTTTGAATCCTTTCTTTCTTTGGTCATACTTCTCCTTCTTCTTATCCTTCCAATATTTCTACAAAGGCTCTCTACCCTTTCCTTGCTTATATAGGTACTTAGCCTTCCTAATGGTCTCAATCAAAGTCCCGAGTTCATCATATTGAATCTTCTCTTTATAAAAGGATGGAAGTCTACTTAAAAACCTTTGTGTTTTCACTTTATCATCTTTTATAAACCCCAGATACTTTATCAATCCCAAGAAATTATTTTCATACTTTTCCATGGAAATGCTTTCCAGCTTGAGTTCAAATAACTCTTGCATTTTCTTGTCATAGAAGTGCTAAAAAAGGTACTCCTTATGAAAATATTTCTTGAACTTCTTCCAAGTGATACTACTCTCATTAATGTGCTCAAATTTCTTCAGCTACTCCCACCACATAACATCTTTCCCATGTAAATGGTATGTGGAAATTATGGATTCTAGATTTGATGAATAGTTATGCAATTGAAAATACCTCTCGAGTCTAAGAAACCATGCTTCAACATCATCTTTCCTTTCTCTTTCACCATCAAAGGATGGTGGCTTAAGATTCCTCATCTCTCCTTGAAAACTGTCCAATTCATCTCTCCTTCTTTGATTCCTAACAAGAGACACTTATGGGATGCTTATGGAATATTTCGATGCATAAAATTTCCTTGTTGAGTGAGGTGAGTGATTTCTATGAGTTCTTCTAGCACTTCTTGAATAACTACCTCTTTTTTAGTTATCCATTCTTTCACAATATATTCCCTCTTCCTCTCGTCTTGAGTTTGATCCATTCTTTTTTTACCTTTGCAACTGAGGATTTCCCTCCCACATATGTCGCCAAAGGGTATATGGGGGGAGACAACATTATTTGGAGCCCCCCCTAGAAGTGGTTCGGGGGAAGAAACCCAAAGATATTTTTTTGGGAAAATCACTCAGTAAAATATCGTAGTTTCATAGTCAATATGAATTTTTCATCATTAGGTTGCATATCTTATAGAAAAAGTTATGTTAGTGTTTATTTCCCTAGAAGGAAACCATATTTTATGCATGAGGGAATTGTATTAGGAACAATGTATTTTTTTTGAAACTGTATTGTGGCTGAGAGCGAAGAATATGGGAAAGTGAAGAGTAAGTTACAACGGATGTGTTGTAGGTTGTATCCCTTCATTTTGTTGGATATTAAAAGAAAGGACTGGAAATTTCTTCGTGGGCATAACCCATAATGGGTGAACCAAGTATATATGTGTCTCCATTTTATTGTGTATCTTCTGTGTTTTATTTCCACATTTGTTTTATTTTATTGTGCACTGTGATCCTCTTTTTCTAACACCCAGTTTGCGGGGATTTCATCCCATCTGTGTACCATAATGAATTAATATTCTGAAACCAATCCCATTTCTCCATAATTTAGGGTTCTTGATAATGTGAGAGACATTGTCTAAGGATGGTGATCATTATATGGCCCACTTCTCTCCATCACATGTGCCAAGGTCCTACAAATAAGGCTACAATGTCTTGGGTACAAGCCTAGGATGTTCCTCAAAGAACCATGTTAGGTCCATCCCAAAAAAGCCAAAGTATAAAAGAAGCTTAGACAAGGTTCTTGAGAAACATTAGTCCTTAAAGAATGCAAAGTAAGGTGTAACTTAAGATAGAATCCATGCTAGATAATTCACCTAAGATCCTCTTCAAGCATCACACCATCCCAAGACCTCATATGGGTTGCCAAGTTTAAGTATGGAAGGGCCTTCATCCAACCCTATTAGGTGTGCCACCTAGAAAGGAAATAAAATAACTCAGGTAGAGGGATAGGTCCCAAGAGTGACAAGGGAAAGTTAAAACCCATCAAGAGTAAGTGTGAAAATGATATGGTTTTAGGGCTTACTTCATGGCTCATGGTGTCATTGAATCCATTTATATTAGTGCATTTTTGGACGCTGCATTTTCTCTTGAGTTACTCGATATTTACATGATATTTTCCCAAAATCGTTTATCATCCATCTTTCCAATTCCTTTTTATTATATTTGCAAGTCTCATTTTATAAGGTTTTAAGCTATAGCTTTGTTATTTGGGATCGAGGAAGGAACTGAAAGAGTAGAGATCAACTTTGTAATGGATGTTTTAAGTCATTTTTTCTATCGTTTAATTATTTATTTTTCATCAATTTCTTATTATTTTAGTAGTAGCTATGAAACAACCTATGGGCTTTCAACCCCTCTTCTCATGAGAGAATGGACCATGACCCATTGTCAAATTTTGGTACACTATGAGAGGCTCCAGGATGGAAATTTTTAAGTATGGTGGGGAACAAAATGTTACCCTTGGGAGGGCCCCCTAGTATTACCCTTTTTCCCTTGGCAGTGAAAACACAAGACTAGGTAATAAAAGATAAACACCAAGGTGAAACAATGAGTCTTACACAATTTCCCAAACCAATTATCCATTATCCAAATTCAACCAAAGATCCTCATCCACATGACCAAAAAATTAAGCACAACACTTTTCATAAAATAAGGAATAATATACCTTATGGTGATGATGGCTCAGTACCATCTCCCATATTATGGGTTTCTTGAATGCGATGAGCCTTGAATGACATGTAGTTGTAAATGTGAATGAGGGGGTTGTTGGGATGCCATCTATGAAAATATTGATCATCATCATGGTCGTGATAATGTTCTCCATTGCAGGCCATGATACATGATCTCCTCTAGATACCCCTAAGCATGGGGGGGTAATATCTGGCTCCAACATGGGGACATGTTCTCACTGTATATCACATGAGAACCTCATCATCTCTGGTTGTAAAATACATGCAATACTGCACCAAATTCAAATGAAAACACCCTTAAGAAGTATCTATTGATTGGTGTCATCCACTAGTGCTAGTGATAAATCCAAAACCATGCTGAAAAGAAAAAAAAATCACCAAGCTAAAAAATGATAAGGCAATATTATAAAATGATCAAGTACAATTTTGTTACATGTATTCATTATATAAAAATGAGAATTAAATATATATAATAGGATGGAAACTACACTAGCATGAATACATGATGCAACATATATACAAATGAAATGCAAGATGAAAATACCTACCTACACTAATCTATGCTAGGCTTAAATGCTAGTTATAATCATATACCTAGTAAAGCCATCCCAACATTGTATTAGAATATCTACTCATGTGCTTCATCATAAACCAAAAAAGGATAAGTCAAGGAAAAAAATAACATGAGTTAGAGAAAGAATTATATCATAACTAATCATAAAATATAACCCATGGAGGTGGGAAGGAGGGAAAAAATCATGAAAATAGTTATGAACACAAACCTTCCCCAGAAAAAGGAAAATCCTCATCCTCATCTACCAAAATAACACTCGAAGATTAGGAATGTATGAGAAGGAACCTAAGGAAATATTTGAGGTTTCCCATGGAAGAAGAGAGTGCAAGGTAAGGGATCAAAGCAAGACTAGAGAAAAAATTTATCTCCCAACCCAAGGTTTGTTGGCCTAGTGTGTGAAACTGAAAAGGCTTGCAACAAACTAAAAGTCAAAAACAACTTCACCCCATAGAAAATTATTTTCATGAGGAAAACTCCCAACTTTATCTATTGCAGGAAAATAAGGAGAAGGTTGGGAACTCTCAACACAAAAATCCTTCTCTGGGAAAATCATGGCCTCATATTCATCAAAGTTAGATCAAAAAGGTGGTTGAACATCTTCTTCATTGAATAAATCCAAGTTCTCAAAATAATATGTATCATATCCTCCAGGATATGAACCAAAATCATAATGAGAATGTCACAATAAGTCATCGTTGGGTGATCAGAACAAATCTATAATCATGTCATCTTCATGTTGCCAAACATATGAATCAATAGCAATCACATGTGGTTGTTCTAAGGGAAACAATTTAAAATGACCTTCAATGTCATAAACAAAATCTTCATTAAGATCAGAAAAAAGCACATCCCATTTACATATCCCAACAGGTATAAACTCATCAATATTCTCAATCACATCATCACCTTTGTTATAACATGAATGGTTTAATGCATCTAGGGGTTCCTCTAAGACTTATTCACTTTCCAAATCATAGAATAAAGCAACATCAAATTCTTGTAAAGGAGTATAACTTACCATGTTCTTTTCTTCATGTGCAAGAGTAAGGAACACTTGGGTGACCTCATCAAATGGAGGAGAAAGTATTGATGCTTTGTCTTCATGAGGAGCCTGTTCGTGGATTAGGTATTCAAGAAGGTGTGTTTCATCAAAGTGTTCTTATTTGGTATATTCACAAGGAAACTCATGCTCGTGTATTTGGTGTTCTTCCTCATGATTCATCTCTTCAGGTTCTTGTTCTTCAATCAAGTCTTTGTCATCTTCAATAGAATCATGATGTTAAGTTCCAAAGAACTGAATACAAAATACTACAATAGTACCAAAGATATATTAATACAATCACCACACAAGATATATGGGAAGGCTATAGAAAACCACCACTTTATTATATCAAAACCCTTGGGGTAAGGAAACACCATGCAGTGGATTCTATTATGGAAGGGATCCTCTCATGTCCACTTTTATCTTCGAGGGGGATTCCTCCTAATGAGCTTCATCTCCAAATACAATATTTCTCTTCATATCCCATTACATTTGTTTAACCCCTTTATATAGTGCTACCATCACCTAAGACCATTCTAGAGGAGGAATCTTCTAGAATAAGAAACTTCTAAGAATTCCTCTTACATTTATTATATCTAACTACCCATTTATTATATCTGACTACCATAATTGGCCTTATTTAATAATATAGTGGACCTAGTCCACCTTACATTGAATGGCCTCCACTACCTCTCTAGCTACCTAACATTCCATCCTCCTTATGAAAGTGTCATTCTCAACGCTTGTTATGAGGGTGTACAACCATATACCAAGGTCCCATGGATAAATGTGGACCATAGTGTTGAATTAGACTAGAGAACCATGGTCCCATGTAGAAAGAAAATCCACCATGCCGAAGTAGTCCAACCTCCATTGTAAACCAGGGTCCCATGTCCAAGTGCTCATGTGTACTCCCCATGGAAGATTTCAGAACCCAATAACCAACTAAAAATGATGATTCAAATACTGACACCTATAATGTGGACCCAAATAAGAAGATCCATCCATATAGTGGAAAAGGGTCATAGAAAAATCTGGAAGGAATAATACCACTGTAGAATATGTAGTATGGACATCAGTAATAATCATTGGCTCCTGATTTGTCACATTCATGTTCTCTACAGAAGGTGGATTAGAGTCATCAAATAAAATATGAAAGTGGTTGTCATCCCAGAAATGACAACTATCCATATACCAATCATCACAATCGACCTCAAAATCATACCAAACATATATTTCTTGATTTTATTCATCCCTTATGTCTGTCATAAGATATCTCTCCTACATTCTATCCAATGAATATTGAATACTACAAAAACTATCCTCGAGGTCATGCAATGTGAGGCTATTTGCAAGATCATGCAATGTGTCATACAATTGGGCTTTGAATGCTTTAGTCATCTGTAGAATTTCTTCGAGGGTTTGAGAGGGAATAGTCATTGGAAACACTGAATAAAATATAAAAAATAAATCTCTTAAAATTATTTATCCAATAGCATTGATTTGGTAGCAATATGAGCACCCTATGAAAAGTTATGAACTTTGCAGTCTTGTCGCCGTCACGAAAAACCCCAAAAAAATAGCTGATTTAAAATAAAAAAATATCTTCACTTCCAGAGCTCTGATTTGGACGATTTTTGTTTGAAATTGGGTGAAATTGTGAGAGCAACTCATATCTACAATTTGTTTTGAAAAATTCAGCCCCAACTGCTACAAAAATTAGAAAAATCACGCAGTTGTCTGTGGAAAAAACCCTGAAAATTACAAATTTTAAATTGCAATTAACTTGACTTTCCAGACTCTATTTTAGATGATTCTTTTTTAACTTGGGTGTTCTGAGAGGAACTCAGATATACAACCAGTTTTTTCAAAATTTTCACCAAAACCTATAGAAATTGTTCGAAATGTTGTAACCCTCTTTTTTTTTTCTCCGGAAAAATAAATCTACAAAAAATAAAAATATTTTCCCACACTTCTTGTCAAGGAAAGTTCTATGATACTACTTTTTAAATTCCAAAGCCTTGAATACAAAATAATACAATATTACCAAATATATCGAATACAATCACCACACAATATATATGGAACAATATAGAAAACCACCACTTTATTATATCAAAACCCTTGGGGTAGGGAAACACCATACAATGGATCCTATTATGGAAAGGATCCTCTCATGTTCACTTGCCTCTTCAAGGGTGATTCTTCCTAATGATCTTCAGATCCAAATACAATACTTCTCTTCATATCCCATTACATTGCTTTAACCCCTTTATATAGTGCTACCATCACCTAAGAACATTCTAGAGGAGGATTCTTCTAGAAGCAGAACCTTTTAAGAAGTCCTCTTACATTTATTATATCTAACTACCCATTTATTATATCTGAATACCATAATGAGCCTTATTTAATAATATAGTGGACCTAGTCCACCATACATTGAATGGCCTCCACTACCTCTCTAGCTACCTAACACATGACGAAACAATTGCTCCTCTTTGAGGGATTGGTATACCTCTTCATGAATCTTCTCTTCAACTTCTTGTGGGTCCACGTCACCCCCCTTTTTCCTTAATGCACACATACTCCCCAAAGTCTTGAAATCTCTCTGCATGGTCTCGATGATTCGATGAACGATGTTCGACGTTTGGCATTTGAACGTTCGATGTTCGACATTCGACGCTCTGCATTGAATGTCAGCTTTCAGTGCTCAACATTCTATGTTGAATGTCGGAGTTCAGCGTTCAATGTTCAACGTTGAACATCGACATTTGGAATTCTATGTTGAACATCCATCTACGATACTACACCCCAAATAGTTCAAAATCCTAAAGTGTTCAACATCGGATTGACTATATTGTAGATCTGACTGTTGGAATAGTTCCTGGGAATCCTCAGATCTACAACCCAGATTAACTTCAGGCTCTGGGACTTCGAGGGATCTGTCTCCCTTACGACGAATACCAAAATTCTCCAAACTCATGAATATTGAAGGAGTCAAGGAGTTAACACCTATGCTCCTTCTCCAAATCCAACAGTCACGACAGACCTTGGATCCTCCCAAATAGATATCGTCTGCTCGTCTTCCAAATGAAAGGATCTCCCCTTCCGAGACTTAAATATCACTATCCTTCCTGAGCTTCGTTAGTTATAAAAGACTTAAGCGTTGGCACATGCTTTGCGCTCTTTCTCCTGAGCTTAACATAATCCTTCTCTCAGGAGACTCAAAACAGTTGGGAATGTTGACATGCATACGGGAAACTATGACCAAGGTCAACGAACTCACAATTCATTTTCTTAAACTTGAGCCACTACAAGGCTTGAGCATTTACGTGTATAAACCATATATTTCATTACTTTCTTAAATACGCAATCAAGAAGAATATAAGGGAACACAATCTAACCATTAAACACCATGCACATCCATGAAACAATCACAGGATATCCAACTTTATTTTACATTTACATCTCAAATATACAGGGTATGAGAATATTTATTTATTTCAGATTGTGGCCAACTAACTGACTATGGGTGTTCTCCTTTCACCCCAACCATAGGATCAGGGGCATTCATTCTTATCACTCTAGCCAACCCCATGTCGATCCATGATATCACAAGGGAACTATGCCATTTCTTAGAGACCTTCTCTCTATCATAGCATCCTTATGAGGTTTATCAGATGCTTCCCCAACATCAAACTCGTAGCCTTCCTCTTTTCTTTTTCATATCCAGGTCACACATTCCCCTCTTTACATGCGTACTTGTCTGATGTCTCTCCTTCTCTCTGCAGAGCCTTGCACACATGTCTCTTCCTTGGGGTGTCTTCCCCTTGTCTACTCTTGCATGTATCCTCCTTGGAAGGTTATGGACCTATCTTATTCCTTATGTCAGAAGGAAACTCGAGTCAGCCAGGTTCTGTAGGAGTCTGTGGTACTTTAGGCTGACATCCCCCCTGTCTCCTCATCCAGCCCATGCTTCCATTCATGGGGGTGGCTGATTATCCAACCACCAGACCTTCCTTCATTAACTGATTCCATTCCTTGGGATCTAGATGAGGCTTATTATCTGAACAAAGGGAATTTGGGTCATTTGAACTAATGAACCCTTTCCACAGTTTCCTCACTCTTTCCTCTAGTGATAGCATGGCCAATAATTCAAGGATTTACCCCCACAGTCAGTCATTGGAAATCTAAATAATACATTTACATTTTCCCCATGCCATATCATGGTGATCATAATTAATGATTAATTACAAGATGGGGGAAACATGGGTATTACAATCCCCTCCCCCTTAAAAGGAACACTGTCCTCACTGTTCTTTCTCAGTAACACTTTTTGTGCCTTTCTCATTCAGGTGCTTTAGAAGTCTTGACCCTCTTTCTTGGTCAAGTCCTTTTCAGACTCTTGTCCTTACTCACTTGTCTTCAATAATATTGGACAAAAAGAATATTAATCAAAACTTTCATGCGTAAACATTGTACTGTTGCATAAAATTCAAGAAAATTTTATAACTTAGCACAATACTCATCTGTGTAGTTCGTGGATTCATATCCACATGGTTGTATTGTTTTCTTGGCTCACTATTTTTCTTGGACATACCCATTGGGTGCATGATCCAAATCAATAGTTTATAAGAATTATCAAAGTTGTTGGACAACTGAGAGGGGGGGTGAATTAGTTGTTACTGTGCTTAAACAATTATGCTTCTTTTAAAATCTTTACAAGGCACTCAATGATGATCATAATAATGCAAGGAAATAAACAATGTCACATTCAACATCAGTCACATATATGAGAAACACAGAGACAGATATTTCCCAAGGAAACCCATACAGGGTAAAAACCTCTTCTTCTTTATATGATAAGTATTATTTACATTCTTTACATTATCATACATATGAGAACCAACTCATTGTGAGGCTACAACCTCTGTTTTTCAAACTGCAACTTGCTGAGAGTACCAACTCTCTGTTTTTCTCTAGCACCCACTAGAAGGAAGCACCAACTCCTTATTTTCTCTAGCACCAACTAGAAGGAAGCACCAACTCCCTGGTTTCTCTAGCACCAACTAGAAGGAAGCACCAACTCCTTATGTTCAAGCACCCACTTGAACCTCTGAGGACACCAGTCCTCCCTAGCACCTCCCAACCACCCTGGATTATGAATATGAAACACTGAAACCTATTACAGTGATATATTGTTCAATAACAGCTTACCGGTCTCATCACTATTCTACAAGATTTTTCTACTCAGACTTCCTCACTGTCTTCCATCATGCATCCGCTACCCATTCTGTTCTTTTTATTTTTATGCTTTGTGTGCCATGTCCATTCACTTCACAATTCTTCTTCTGTTCTATTCAGCTGCTGCACTCTGTTCCTTCTTCCCGCATGAATCACCTTCAACAACAACATCCACAACAACTCCAGCAGCAACAACAACCACATCTCTTCTTTGTACCGCGTATATAAATATTTTGTGCACCTTGTGCATGCAATATTTGCCATTCCTCTGCATGCTCACACCATGCCAATTTCCTCCACATCTTAAGTGATCTTCCTGATCATCATCACGACTCTTCAACTTCTCTGGTATCATCACTAGTTGTTCTGCCGAGGTCCCTTTTTCTCTCTGGTAGTTGAGACTCTTCGTCTTCTCTATTACAGTCGAGCTCATCCTTTCTGTTTCATTTACGAGCTCCAACCCTCATCCAGCTGTCAATTTCCTCCATGAATCATCTTCATTCCATTGGCAGATTCCTTGTAACTCTTAAGATCCTCTGGAAATTACACATAAGTCTCTTCGCCTCCTCTGGTAGAAACCATCAATGGTTTCTAGCAGTTACACTGTGAGGATCAACATTAGCCCTTCGATCATGATCATGTTCACCTCCATTGTTGGATTAACTCTGATGGGTTCTTGCGTTGTTTACCCATTTCGCACTTTCACAATTCAAAGATTCTACGATGAGACATCTTGAGTCTCCATGTCGCGATCTTCGAAACTCTGAAACAAATATTTTTTTTGCTATCTCCTTCCTTGATATGACCATGGCCATGACCATGGCCATGACCAAGCACTTGTTCATAACGTGCTTTTCACGATTTTGCATTTTGCATTTCACGATCCCCAAAACGCCGAAAAGGAGCTTGTATTCACATACTCTTCTCTTCATCTCTTCGATGGTGTGACCACCGGTTGAGACCACAAGCCTTAAAGTATTTAGCAATTTTGCGTTTCGGCATTTTGGAACTCCCGTGGTTATGTTTCTTGCTTCTCCAAGTCGCGATTCACAAAACTCTGAAATGGAGTTGGATCAACGGTCCAGAATCTTGGTGTATTGATGGTCTAGATCTTATCACGATATAGCATCTCACTATTCCTTAGATGGAGGTTCTCGTCACTCCAAGTCGCGATAGGCGAGACTCTGAGATGGAGCGGGATCAACGATCTAGAACAAATTTCGATCTGACGACTAAGATAGTTTCACGATTTCGCATATCGCGAATTCGAGAGGTTAGGGAACCCCGTTCCTTTGACTTTCCAGTCAATGACATGACGATATTTCGCCATGTGTCCTATGATTCGACGGTCCATATCTGATTTTGATTCAATGGCTCAGATCATATCGCGATTTCGACATTCTTGTTGCAAAGTGTTTCGACACTCCAACTTCCGGTACCGGAAACCCTGATAGCCAAAAATCTAAAATGGAGTTGGACCACCGCTTCGATCTTGCACTTTAAAGAATGTGCAGGTTCTTCCTGATCCAAGGATGGTTGGACCCTGTGCTCAGATCTAATGCCAGAGATTTGTCCTCCATCTTTGCGCTCCTCCTGTCTAGATTCAAATCTGATGGTCATCAGGAATTCTGAATGGGATCCAACGATCAATGTCACTTCTCTGCTCGAGCTTACACATCCTCCTTACTTAGAAGAATTTCTAAGTGTCAAAGGCATCGACCTTTGATCCGCCTCAGATCCTGAGTACACTATCTCTCTTGAGCTTTGGCAATGAGTTAACCTCATCCCTGGTGCACACCTACGCACTGCGTGCGACTCTGCACTAATCCTCCTTAGCTTACGTTGTTCCTGTTTTTCCATCGATGCACACTTTGATCTTTCCATCAATGACAAGCACACATTGTCTGTAAAACATGCCAACAAAAGTCTCTTCTTCCTTGCGGTCACTCACCTTCCAGACCCAGGCTCAGGCATCCCCTTCTCTGCTATACAGTTCTTTGGGCGATCCATCTTTCCTTGCCAAGTATTTATCGCCCAAGAAGAATTTTAGAGACTTCATTGAGACTTAAATTCGAGGTGTCACTTAGACTTTCTCTGCCGAGGCGTCCCTATGGCTTGTGTTTCCACAACACAACATATTCTAGGTGATAATGTCTTACCATAGGGTTCTCCTGTCCCAATTAATAGCCTTTTTCATGTTTTCAAGATTGACAACGTTCATCTATCCTCCCTAGACAAATCTTTTCATTTCACATGTATCACATGTATACATGAATTATGAGATATTATCATCAATTTTAAATTCATATTTTTCTTGCAAATATATTACCCAAATATTTCCACATTCCACATTTATTTTCATATTTGTTTTGCACGGGAATCAGATTTTCCATAATGGGACCTTCTTCCCCATAGAAGTTATCTCAATAGGCAATTGGTCTTCCTTATGGACTTACAATACTGCCATATCCAAGACCCTTTTCTCCTTGCAATTTTCGCATTCCTCATCCAAACAATCTGTTAGTTTTCATGCACTTTATATTTTCCAAACTATGCATACTAACAGTCCAAGTCATTTTCATCTATTCAAGGATACAAAGAAAAATGAAATATCATTATTTACGTATGCACCCTTTCAACATACCAAGTTTTTCCAAATGAAATTTAAATATCAAATGTCTTTAATCAAGATGCCAATATTCATGGTCACATTCACACCCAATGCAATCTTGCATTGATTTCAAGTTTGCCACACTTTATGACGAGAGCTTTTCCATGGCACGGTGGAGATTAACTAGCCTCTTCACCATAGGTATCATTTATTCTCATTCATTATTGCAGTAGGACTGTACTTCCTACTATAGGTTGATCATGATCCCAATCAACACATATGAAACTATATGATTCTCTTGAATGCACCCAATCATTCTTCCTTCATTAGTAACCAGGGTGCCAACACTCATGATCACCCAATTTTCTTTTCTTTAAAACCTATACAATGTAATTGAAATATTGGAAGGTCCTCCTTCCTCAATGGAAAATCCATTGTCTTTCCTTTTGTGCAAATATGCATTTCCTTGAAGCGATTTCATGCAATGTGCTAACTATGAGCACATTAATTCCCAATCTCCCTAAATTGGTCATTGTATCCATGGTACTCTTTACTCATTCATTTTCTTGCAAGGATTATAAATCATCCTTGACTAACACAGACTTCCTCTCTTTAATGTCCAGCTTCTTCCTTCCTAAATCTTACCCTGCTTGGGTAGCAATGGCATACAACAACCACTCAAAATTATTTTCATATCATTAGGATAATGAAATCTTTTCAGAAGGGATTCCTACCAATTCACTTCATACCTCATGCCACATAGGCATGAATATTCTTATACCTACTTTGGATGCTAGCACCCTCTCGGATATTACCTCATCAATGGTGCTTTGTGGGGCCTTTTAAAGTCCCTTCAAAAATATTTTAACAAGAAACTCCTCATAGTTATCCTTTGCTTGAGGTTGTCCATGATTGGAAACTATCTTTCTCAACAACTCCAATTACTTTCTACACATGTCATCCTTCATAAATATTTATTAGTTGTTAGGTAAAATAAAAATGCATGCATCATAGAATTTTAGTCAATAAATGTTTTTTAGATATGTCCTAACATATCTTTATGCACTTCATTACATTATTCTTAATTTTTTCATGAGTGAAACACAACAATTCTCAATTGTTTCTATAGTCATACAACCATCATCACTATAGTGTCAATCATTTACCTTTCATCAGCACACCAATTTCTCGTCCTGGAGAAAACATAATATACAACAAGAGAAGAGTTGAGAGCTCTTCCCTTTTCCAACTCCTTCTACACATCTTGGGATTTTCAGTTCAATTGAGTTATTTTCCCAAGGCCTGACTATATTTATTTAACATAGTTTGATCAAACATATTCATTTAAATATGCTTATTTATTCATTCTCCCTTTTTTGAGTTGTACTTGTTCCCATGCCTGCTCTTCTAAGATTTACAAATATGCTAAACAATTCAAATTTATTAGGGTGAGAAAAGTGTTCCTTCTTTGATTATGTAATCTACTTCTTATTGTGATATTCATGCTCAGTTCCTTGAGAAGTATTCATTAGGTTCACCTCAAAATTCTTGGTAAATCAACATGTTATAACAAATAACCTTTTGTTCACGATGAATCATGAACCTGTGCATTCTGCACATTACCTTTCGGTTATCAGAATGGTCAATGTTCATTTGTTAGTCTTCCACTAATACCTTTTGTTTTAGAATGTAATACAAGATTCTTATACATATATAGACATATATATGTTTGCAACCCACTACTCAATTCTCAACAGTCATTAAGGTTGTGACTCTATTCTCCTGATATAATCTTCACACAGTTCCTGCACAGAGAACTCCTTCAACATGCAACTTCCTTATTACATATCCTTCACTATCTGTGATAGCCTCAACCTTGAGTTAGTTCAATGGTTAATCAAATATTCCATAAGGAATATAAACATGCATCTTTGTTATGCATCCAATATATTCATCCACACCAATTCCTTCTTTTGTTAACTTACATCCATGATGCACTTAACCACATGTACAATCATAAATCATTTAACTTATGATGGTTCACAATTATTCTCATGCAATTCTCAAAGGATTAATCATGTTGCCTTTTGTCATGACAAGAGAGCATCCTTGCTTCTTTACTCTTTCATCTTATGGCCCTTTTTCCACATATGACCATTCTCGTGACCATATCTTAACACAGAGTGTTAAACCATGTCCTCCTCAACTATCCCGAAGGACCTTTGTCCTCCCTTCATATGACCAAGAGATATGACCTCAGCTCAACTCCTTGAGTGATAATCGATGATCATGATTAAATTGATTGTGAAGATATACGACTAGGAAGGATTGTGAAGTCTCGACTAGCAAGATGTTTAAACTCGTTGTCGAGTTTTGCAATGGGAGATGCACATTGGCGGACATATCAATGTGATCCGTTGATTTGTTTACGGGTGACGATCAATGATCGGTGGGGATTGCGAAACCATAACCTATGCCATCGTTAACTTGACCCTTTGATCCCACAATGGATCCCTGTCGTTGATCTTCCCTTACTGAGATCTGACGGTCATGACTTAATCGAATGTTGATCTGATGATCCTCCTCTGCAACTCCCATATTTGATGGTTGTTGTAGTTTTCTATTGATTTCATCCTTCGATGGTCATGATCTATTATTTCCTTAGATCGATGGATCTTATAGCTTAATTCCCTTACAACAAAATGTTTTATGCAAAGGTATATACAAATGCATAGATATATCAATCATACATATCCTGAGACTTATTATAACTGTTTCTGCAGAGACTTCACCTACCAACACACATTGTAACCCTAATAATAGTGGTTTAACTCATCATGGACATAGACTTCTTCAGGTTAAGACCAAAATATAGATTTCTGCTATAATATCAGCTCAATGAACTGTACATAAGTTACATAAGGATATAAATTCCTTTTCCAACCTGAAGAATTCAATAATTCTTCCTCTCTGCTCTAATTACTCTCTCTTGGTCTATTTTCTACCTTTTTGGCCTTATTAACATTCATTTTTGGCCACCCTCAATGCCTCTAAGTCTTACAATAACATACAAAATGGATTATGAACTGACAAATGTTAAGATACACAATTAACTTAATCAATCTCCTAAGGATCCTCTCTGATCCACAAATATCTCCAAATATCACTAAGATCTCTCAACAAACCAATTCTCACTCACTCACGTCCTCATACACATGGACATATCAGACTTCCAGATCCTCCTTCCAAGGATATTGCTACCATCCTTATGACAAGCCTCATAGGGACACTCAACACCGAGCTTCCCTCTCAGTTGAGAACTTACAATCATTCACATGATATCCACCTGACAGTTTAACAGACATAGTCATAACTATGATTCCCTTTCTATGCGATAACAACTAGAAAGAAAAAATTATTTCCTCAACTTTCATGAAAACATTTCCCACTCATAAATACAGTATGGGAAATTATAATCATGCCTAAGGTAATTGTTGGTGCAATTATTTGCATAATATATTACCAAACATAAATTATCAACCAAGATTCATAATCAAAAGAGTTGATGCACTATACGTGCTGATAACAGATAGGTTCCTATATCTGATGAGTATACTTCAATCAAGAAAACCATATAAAAACCAATACTCTGTTTTCACACTTCAAAGATAACACTCTTCACACAATTCATAAATTAGAAAGCAAAACTTGCAATCATGTACTCAAAATATTTTTCTTAGATAATGCCTTGCCCATTTACAAGCTCATGAAGTGGAAAGATGGACTTTGAATTAGTTATCCATAGCTGTTACTCTTAGCAATCAAATTTGGGCACACTTCAACAATCCAATTCCAAACTTAGAAGAGAAAACTGATAATAAAACTTCTCAAGCAAAACAGTCAATCAAAGGATTATTTATTAGGTAACAAGTTGGTTCATTAGAGGCTCATGAAATGAAGAGATGAACTTAAGATCTTGTTCCCTGTAGCAATAAAAACAACCAACACTCTGCATATGCTTAAAGGAAAACATCAATCAATGCTAGAGGAAATAACATGTGAAGGAAGACACTCCACTTTAGGCACATGTAAGGTGAGATATGGAGGTCTTGATTGTGCATGTGTTTGCAAGGTGAAATCTGATTTAAATCTATGAAAGAAAGTTGAGTATGGTAGGATGCTCCATTACAGGTTTATTTACAGTGAAAGATAGAGATCCAAACCGTTCTTATATATGAAAAATGGAAACAACACTATAACATTAAATCTACCAAATGATTGTCTACACACACATACAGGAATAACAAATGTTCACTCAAGAATCTATGTTGTACTCATAAATCCATATTACACTCCAGAAATATATATTGCACTCCAAAAATTCTCACTCACTCACTCACAATTTCCACACATCTTTATTTTATTTTTTCAAATGTTTACTGAAGCAAAACAAAAATAAAGTTAGATGTTTATGATCAAAACAAAAATGATTTTATCCATACACAAACTAGAATTATATATACAATAAATACAAAGAAGCTTACTTTGGTTGGGTTGGTGGGCCCTTGTCATACCAACAAGGTAGATTTAAAAGAAACTTACAGAACGAAAGGTCTGATAACACACATCAATTTCATGAATTGCAATTTATATCATTACTTGAGAAAAATAGAGGTACAATCCACAGTCTTCAAGAATCAACCCTACAACATAACAATTCCTCTTTCTTCAAGAACCAATATTGTAGCATAATAATTACTCCCTAATTAGGCCTATGAGGTCTTATTTATACATAAAATCCATGGAGGAATGGATGAAACCGAATCCCCAAACTAAGAAAACAATTTTTTACAATTTTAGGATAAATCCCAAAAATCTATGCTTTTTAATAATTTGGGCAGATTCGAGTTAGTCCCCCACCCATATCTCCCAAAAAAATTCTAATTTTGAAAAAAGGCTCTTCTTTTACTCAATTTTCTATATTCTGGACAAAACCCATGTATTATAATTTCTAGATATGATACCATATGCACAAAAATCGAGGTGCAAGTCGACAGTTTGAGTTTTTTTGCTAATTTTGACAGAATCATTCCCCCTATGCTGGAGGTCCACACATGTGAGCTGGGTGAATTATGAATCATATTTCCACATGAAAACATCTCTCTGGACAAAACCCATGAGCCATATTTTCTTCTAGAAACATTCAAAAATTATGAATTATGTCTAGTACTGGATTAGCACAGCCTGGTACTGGAATAGGTGGAGCCTTGGTACCGGAATAGACCGGGTACTGGATCATGCTGCTGAAGATTCAAAGTGATTAGGATCATAAAAAATCAACCATTTTAATCGAATTAAATCAAGAAAACTAAACAAATCATGCCTTAATCATAATTTACCCCTTATGCACATGAACAAGGTAATCGAGTGTATTTATGGAAGAAACAATCAATTAGATACACATGGCATACGTAAAATAGGCTCAGATAGGGGGTAATATAGGGAATTAGAAGTGTCAAAATGGAGACTCAACATTCTCCCATGCTTAATTCATTTCATGTCCTCATGCAACAATGATCTTCAAAATTTCACAATTGATGATACTCTTCACTCGATCAAGCATTCCCTAAAGTTTCATCCTTCTTCAGTTCCTAAGTTCCTATTAAATAATATAAAATTCCTGGCTTATGCTTCACATTCTTACTCATGGAAAAGTAGTTATGGTGACAAAGTGGAGTCATGAGTAATAGATTATATATGTTAGTGATTTGATGATAAGTCTTATCCAATCTGTTTTCGATCAAATTTAGGAGAAAGGGATGGATGTGACTCCAATATGATTATAGGATAGTGGCCAAGAGTTTTCTAAATGACTTTGACTAATAGGCCTCTCTGGATAGATTACCTTTAAAAAAAAAGTTATATAAGCATATTTTAAATATCATTTGAAGAGAGGAACACATAAAGGAATACATCCCAAGATGATTAACTCGTTTAAGATCCAAGTTTTTAGAGATGAAGCTCTTCTTTCTTAGGTAAGGTGAATTACACATACTAAGGGTCCCACTTCTTGTGCAAACCTATTTTTAAAGATAGAACTCTAAAGTGGATACTTGAAGGTTCTTAAGAACATCATCCGAGAGATATAAAGGTCATCTCCTAGCCTTGATTTGATAGTGATTACTTCAGAATGAGACCCAAGGGTTTTTGTTCAGTTTTAAGTGTGCCACTTTATGTTTTTCAACTCCCTTTACCCGGCATAGCCCCGCTGCCATCAAGCCTGTTCAATACCCCAACGAGTTTACCTTAGCACCATACAAGCATGGCCTCACTGCCAGCAGGCCTGTTCAGTACCCCGATGGGTTTACTTGTACTTCCTGATACTTCCTTTTTATTATATTACTCAAAATATTTGGAATAGTGTATACTGTTCATTGACAGTTTTAGAGTATAAGGAAGGCAGGTGGTACGAGAGTGTTTTAGATTTATTAGGCACATAATTAATTGTTTGCAATTATCCCAAGGGTGACATCATCCACATTCAACTTATATCTCAACTATTCAATGTATAATGGAACATCTCAGATAATGACTAAGAGGTCCCTCTAGTTAATCCTATTAGGGTTCTCATGAAAGTTCATTGCGGTTTTGCAAGGGCTGTCCACCACATGAGATTTTCATCAATACCTCTCAAGAGAAACTTGTAAAGATAAACTTGGATAAGAACTTGTTGAATCAACTAGGTTAGTATTTAACATAATGGTGTTACCACTTTTCAATGGATATTTCAATTAAAAATCACTTCTTCAAAATGATGAAGTAATAAGACAAGTGCACCCATTATCATATAGAGCTAAATGTGAAAATATCTTCTTAAAGGAGAGCAAGGATGATTCATTCAAGGTTGAGTGTATAAATGTAGGAGGAAGATGTGCATGA
>ML801351.1:132623-156186 GCA_009831015.1 Picea engelmannii
ATTAAAACAGCCAACACTCTGCATATGCTCAAAGGAAAACATCAATCAATGCTAGAGGAAATCACATGTGAAGGAAGACACTCCACTTTAGGCACATGTAAGGTGAGAGATGGAGGTCTTGATTGTGCATGTGTTTGCAAGGTCAAATCTGATTTAAATCTATGAAAGAAAGCTGAGTATGGTAGGATGATCCATTACAGGTTCATGTACAATGAAAGATAGAGATTCAAACCATTCTTAGATATGAAAAATGGAAACAACACTATAACATTAAATCTACCAAATGATTGTCTACACACACATACAGGAATAAAAAATGTTCACTCAAGAATCTATGTTGCACTCATAAATCCATATTACACTCCAGAAATATATATTGCACTCCAAAAATGCTCACTCACTCACTCACAATTGCCACACATCTTTATTGTATTTTGTCAAATGTTTACTGAAGCAAAACAGAAATAAAGTTAGATGTTTATGATCAAAACAAAAATGATTTTATCCATACACAAACTATAATTATATATACAATAAATACAAAGAAGCTTACTTTGGTTGGGTTGGTGGGCCCTTGTCATACCAACAAGGTAGATTTAAAAGAAACTTACAGAACGAAAGGTTTGATAACACACATCAATTTCATGAATTGCAATTTATATCATTACTTGAGAAAAATAGAGGTACAATCCACAGTCTTCAAGAATCAACCCTACAACATAACAATTCCTCTTTCTTCAAGAACCAATATTGTAGCATAATAATTACTCCCTAATTAGGCCTATGAGGTCTTATTTATACATAAAATCCATGGAGGAATGGATGAAACCGAATCCCCAAACTAAGAAAACAATTTTTACAATTTTAGGATAAATCTCCAAAATCTTTTTTTTTAACAATTTGGACAGATTTGAGTTAGTCCCCCACACATATCTCCCAAACAAATTCTAATTTTGAAAAACTTCCCATGCAATACTCAATTTTCCATATTCTGGAAAAAAACCCATGTATTATAATTTCTAGATCTGATACCATATGCACAAAAATTGAGGTGCAAGTCGACAGTTTGAGTTTTTTTGCTAATTTTGGCATAATAATTCCCCTTGAGATGGAGGTCCACACTTGCGAGATGGGTGAATTCTGACTCATGTTTCCACATGAAAACATCGCTCTGGACAAAACCCATGAGCCATATTTTCTTCTAGAAACATTCAAAAATTCTAAATTATGTCTAGTACCGAATTAGCATAGGCTGGTACCGAAATAGGTGGAGCCTTCGTACCGAAATAGACTGGGTATCAGATCATGTTGCTTAAGATTCAAAGTGATTAGGATCATACAAAATCAATAGTTTTAATCGAATTAACTCAAGAAAACTAAACAAATCATGCCTTAATCATAATTTACCCCTTAGGCACATGAACAAGGTAATCAAGTGTATTTATGGAAGAAACAATCAATTAGATACACATGGAATAGGTAAAATAGGCTCAGATAGGGGGTAATATAGGGCATTATAAGTGTCAAAATGGAGACTCAACAGTAATAAAACAACCAATCTAGCTTCCAACTAGTCTTGATCAACAGGCCTTCCGATCAAGGAAATATTTTTGTAGATTCCTTTCACTAGGGTCCAACTATATATATATGGCTACCATCTACTACTAGATGCCAATATGAACCATTGGGATTCTAGAAGTGCCCCAACACTTCCCTTACCACATTCAGGATCAACATTTAATTAACCATTTTACCTTATTTATAATAAATTTCAATTTCTAATAACATTTGGACTATTCCCTTAAAGCCAAAAATACAATTTCGAATTATGTTACTTACTAATTATTCTAGTTTAGAACTCCAGACTATATTTAGGTCATAATCAGTCTTAAATATTACACCTAGAATTCTTCCTTTTGTTCGGCAACAACCAGGGGTGGAGGTCACTCTCCTCCTACCACAAGAATTATGGCAGACTAGTTTCCTATCCACCAAGCAGAGGAGGTTGCTATGAATTCTGACTCAATCGCTCTGTATTTTTACAACTCCATTTATTGGCTTGATGAGAAAAACCCTACCCAAAAATTCATGTACCCAGAAAAAAAATTCATTTCTCAGTTTCCTTCGAAACCCAAGAGTTGTGCATGCTCTCCCTTTTCATTGAATGGTCACTAGACTCATTCCTTTGATTGTGAGGGATTATACACATATACATGGTTTAATCCTTCATTAAATCGGTAATTATTACTGCTACATATCCTTTCGGTCCATTCACATTCAAGTCTTTCTATTAGTTCGCATCAGTATAATCCCACTCTTGTAGGATCGATTATTATTTACCAAAGAAATGATAGGATTCCTTTGCCACAGGCTAGCATGATTCAATTTCGTTGGGTAAAATCCCAAATGAATTTTAATCTACATCCTTCAATGAACTTGTGTAGATAACTTCCATACGACAATGGTACTCTTAGCATGCTCATGTTAGCCTAGCCTTTCGACTATTCTCCGACCTATCTAGGCCTGTGTCTAAATCATACTTTGCTAGATAGGGTAGGGTAGTATTCCCTCTCCCTTAAAGTTTTTCTAACACTTTTTTTTATGTGACTTGTGCATGAGCCCAAGCAGGCCAAGTGTTGTTTCTAGGATCTAATATCAATTTGTAACAC
The DNA here is from genome assembly GCA_009831015.1 of Picea engelmannii. Lineage (NCBI taxonomy): Eukaryota > Viridiplantae > Streptophyta > Pinopsida > Pinales > Pinaceae > Picea > Picea engelmannii. The sequence continues at coordinate 135,293 of ML801351.1, forward strand.
ACCCAACCCCTTAAATGGATTTTTAAGGAATGGGGCATCACAATTTCAGTTTCCTCAAACATCATGGATCCTTTGTCTGAGGTTTTTATCCTCTTCTTCTCGTCAATATATTTCCAACCACTATTGCCACACTCCAATCCGAGCTCCGGATCAGAAGTTATGCCCATCCGAAGTTCCGCGAGCCACATTGGGAAAATGTCACATGGTGCCCACATGGATCCACCTTGCATGTACATTCTCCAAGTTCCTACCTCCATGGTGGAAATTCCACCCATCGTCCAATCAAACGGTGGGGATTTCTGCCCATTGCACACTTTAAGCAAGAGGAGAGTTCAATGTTCGAGTGTTTCATGGTGTAACTTCCTCCTTGCTCCTAGAGTGGTTAGCGTGGGGTTGACCATGGACCGGGTCCAACAAATGAAATTTGGGAGAACACAAGGGTGACATGTCACACCTACGATGAGTCCACATCCCCCCCCCACTTGGGTGACTTAGGCATACCACGTCACTCCGGCCTTCGACGCTCCAATGATGTTCTCAATCAACAACAGGTCAAACCTCCCATAGTATAAATCTACTGAAGTATTTGATACTATCCTTTCACTAGGCTTGATCTAAAGGTTGGGAAGGGTTTTGAAGGACCCCTAGATCAACGAATCACAACACTTTGCAGCTTTGACATTAAGAGGTTTTGGGGTCTAGCAGCCAACGATGTATTTATAATTAACAATGATAAAAGCATTACATGTCTTGGGCACACTAGCCTTTTAATAATCATTTGGGCACTTTGGCCTCTCATCATCATGAAAATACATTATTTAAAATGGGGTTTCAAAACTTGGGGTGTTACATCCCCTCCCCCTTATTTTGGCACTGTCCTCAGTGCATATACAGAACAGAGATCAAAATCTCAAATTTATTCAAAAAGCTACAGGTACTTTGCTTGCATGGCATATTCATGCTCCCAGGTAGCATCTTCAGGACCGTAGTAGGTCCACTGAACTTTTACCATCTCTATAACTCAATTTTGGAGAATTTTTACCTTTCTATCCAATACCCGTACTGGCTAAAGCTGAAAATATCCCTCTGTCTCTACCCGAATCAGATGCCAATCAATAACATGGATAGGATCATGTACATATTTCTTTAGTGAAGATACATGAAATACATTATTCACATTCATGGAAGAAGGCAATGAAAGCATGTATGCAACTTGCTCTATTCTGTCCAATATTTCAAATGGACCACAGAATCTAGCTGCCAACTTTGTACAACTCCCCAATTTCAAAGAGATTTTCTTGGGCTTCAATTTCAAAAGTACATGCTCCCCTACTTTAAATTTTCTAGTTGTCCTGTTCTTGTCTGCATAAACTTTCTATCTATCCTGATTTGCCTTTAAATTCTGCTTAATCTTGACCACCTGGTCTTCCATGTCCTTGAGCAACTTCGGCCCAAGTACCACTCTATTTGTTGGGTTGTCCCAGCTCAATGGAGTATTTCATTTCCTACCGTACAAGGCTTCAAATGGACTCATTCTCAATGAATATTGATACCCATTATTATATGCAAACTCAACCAAGTGTAAGTAATATTCCCACTTAGATGGCTTATCCATCACATACATTCTCAACATGTCTTTAGTTATTCGATTGACTCTCTCTGTTTTCCCATCTGTCTGGGGATGATATGTTGTGATAAAGTTTAGATTTGTGCCAAATACTTTAAACAATCCCCTCCATAAATTGGAGGTAAAATTTGTATCTCTGTCCGAGATGATTGTTCTAGGTATCCCATGAAACCTTGCAATTTCCTTCATGGAAATTTCTGCAATATTAGTTGTTGTATGCATTATCTTCACAGACACAAAATGAGCAGCCTTTGTTAACTTGTCAACCACCACTATAATTGAATCATGTTTCTTATTCATTCTGGGTAATCCCATGATGAAATCCATGGTGATCACTTCCCATTTATTCTCTGGAATTGGCAATGGTTGCAGCAAACCCGCTGGGTGCCTATGCTCAGCCTTCACCTTCTGACATTTCATACATCGAGCGATGTAATCAATAACATCCTTCTTCATTCCCAGCCAAAAGAACTAGATTCTTATTGCTGTAATTGTCTTCTGGTAACCAGGATTTCCAACATAAGGAACATCATGCATTTCCTTCAGTACCACATTCCTCAGTTCTCTGGAACTAGGAACATATATTCTATTTTTATGCATGAGTAATCCATCTTCCTTTATCTCATACTCTATTTTTTGTTGTGCATCTCCTTGCTATAATTTTTCCTTTACCTGTAGGTAATGTTGATCTGTAAAAATACCATCTAAAATTCTTCTCTTTAAGTCTAACTGATGCATACTGACAGTAGTAGCATGCATGATATGCACTCTCCTACTAAGTGCATCAACAATTTTATTCTCCTTTCCCTTGATATGCTTGATATCGAAGTCATACTCACTTAAAAATTCAAGCCATCTGGTTTGCTTAGCATTCAAGGTCGACTGTTCAAAAAGATACTTCAGACCAATGTGGTCTATTCTTAATTAGAATTTCTTCCCTATGAGATAATGCCTCCACATCCTCAAGGCGTGAACAATGGAAGCAAGTTTCAAGTCATGCGTGGCATAGTTCCTCTCACCTTCCTTAATCTTTCTGGACTAATATCCAATGACATGTCCATTTTGCGTGAGGACTCCCCCAAGTCCTTCCTTACAAGTGTCTGTACATACCACAAAACTTTCATTTGGGCTAGCAATCTTTAACACAGGTGCACTAGTAAGTAATTCCTTCAACAGATTAAAATTCTTTTCACACTTGAGTGTCCATTCAAATTTAGTTCCCTTCTTTTGCAAAGAAGTGATGGGATGAGAAATATTAGAGAACCCTACTATGAACCTTCTATAGTAGCCAACTAATCCCATAAAATATATGACGTCTGACACATTTCTGGGTGTTGGCCACCCTCTAATGGCTTCAATCTTCTCTAGATCTACTATTATGCCCTGCTTTGAAATAATGTGTCCCAAGTAATGGATTTTATTTTGATAAAAAGAACACTTACTCAACCTGGCATACAACTGAGTTTCTCTCAGTACTTGGAATACCAATCTTAAGTGATGTTCATGCTCCTCTTCAGACTTTGAATAGATAAGTATGTCATCCGGGAATACTATGACAAAATTGTCCAAATAATTTCTGAATATGCCATTCATTAAGCACATGAAGACAACTGGTGCATTGTTCAGTCCAAATGGCACCACTACAAATTCATAATGCCCATACCTAGTCCTAAAGGCTATCTTATGAATGTCTTCTTCCTTGATTCTTACCTGATGGTATCTTTCCCTCAGGTCAATCTTTGAAAATATATTTTCTCCTCTTAGCTGATCAAAGAGGTAATCAATTCGGGTTAGCAAATACTTGTCCTTTATAGTGTACTTGTTCAACTGTTGGAAGTCAATACACAGCCTCAAGGTCCCATCCTTCTTTTTGACAAAAAGAACTGGTGCTCCCCAAGGTGAAACACTTGGATGTGTGTACCCTTTCTTCAACAATTCCTCCAACTGCATTTGTAATTCTTTTAACTCTAGTGTGCTCATTCTGTAAGGTTTTTTTGACACGGAGGTAGATCCTGGCACTAAATCAATTGAGAAATCTATCTCCATTCTTGGTGGAAATCTGGGTATTTCTTGGAATGCATCCTCAAATTCCTATAGTACCGATAAATCTTCAAGGCTTGGCCCCTTCATATTATATGGCTCTTCCACATGAGTTGCATGCAATTTACATCCTTTTCTAAAACATTTTTTCAGCTGTAAGGTCGAAATATCCCTTATAGAGATGGGTCTTGGAACTCCTTTCACAATGCTTTGTTTTCCATTTCCATCAAGACATGTAAATGTCTTGTTATGAAAATCTAGGACAACACGATGCTTTTCCAACCAATCCATCCCAATCAGAACATCATAAGACCCCAATGGTATGATATTTAGATCAGTACTAGTATTCATGCCATTAAGACTTATGGAACAACTTCTGACCATATCATGGATTCTTCTTTTGGTTCCAGTGGCTAAATGAACCAAAATTTCTTTTCCAAGTTTACTTTTCTCCAAATGTAATCTATCCACTATCTTCGGATCAATGTAAAAATGACTTGCTCCTGAATCAATCAAAATAACAACAGGTTGATTTATGATCATATTGGACTAGTACTCTGTTTGTCGATCATTTAAAGCTACATAGATTCTTCCCATATCTTCGAGTGTTGTAGCCTCTTGGATGTTGTGAACAATCTTCACTCTATCTTTTCTATGTGGGAAATCCTTGTACATGTGATATTCCTTGCATCCCCAACATTGGATTGGTGGTCTTCCCCTTTTTCCCAAGGAATCTTCCTTCTTGAAATCTCCCTTAGCATATTGATCTTGATGATTTCTATTAGGCTCATTCCTATTGAAGGGAGGTTTGAATCCTTTCTTCCTCGGATCAGACTTCACATTCTTCTTGTCCTTCCAAGATTTCTGCAGGGATTCTCTTCCTTGTCCTTGCTCATACAAGTATTTATCCTTCCTGATGGGTTCAGTCAAGGTCTTGGGTTCATCATACTTGATCTTTTCCTTATAAAAGGATGACAATCCACTTAGAAATATATGTATTTTCACTGTATCATCACCAATGGACTTGACATACTTTAACAATCCTAAGAACTTCTTCTCGTACTCGGCCATAGTCATGCTTCCCAACCTAATTTCAAAGAAATCCTACATTTTCTTGTCATATAAATGCTCTGAGAGGTACTCCTTTTGGAAGTAGTTCTTGAACTATTTCCAAGTGATCCTACTTTCATTAACATGCTCCACTTGCTACAGTTGGTCCCACAACACTGCAACTTTCCTATCTAAATGGTAGGTGGAAATCCTAGCTTCCAGGCTTGATGAATAGTTATGCAATTGAAAGTATCTCCTGAGCCCAAGAAACCATGCATCGACATCATCTTCCCTTTCTCTTTCACCATCGAAGTAATGTGTCTTGAGCTTGCTCAACTCTCCTTGCAAACTATCTACCCCTTGTTTCCTTCTTTGTTTCCTAACAGGGGACACCTCTGGGCTACTTACGGGATCATCCCATGCATAAATATTTCTTTTTGAGTAAGGAGGTGAGTGGTTTCTATGATCTTTGATAGCACTTCTGGAATAACCAACTCTTCCACGATTAATTCTCCTTTCATAAAATCTTACTTCTTCCTCTTTTCTTGAGTTTGATCCCTTCTTCGTGTTAAGGTTTAAGCTATTATTAGAGTTCTTTTCATTTCAATAGATAACAATAGCATAATATAAGATCACTGAGAAATACACAATCACAAGAGACACATCATTTATCCTGGGAAACCCTCATGGGGGAGAAAACCCAGAAAAGATTCCTTATTATAGATAGCCAATACAATGCCAAGAGATAACTCAAACAAATACATAAAGTCCTCTCCCAAGAATGCGCCTCTCTCTCTCTCTCTCTCTCTCTCCAACTGTAGCTCCAAAACTTACTTCTCAAATGAACACATGAGTGTGTGTCTAAGTGAGGCACAAGCCTCCTTATTTATACAATTCTGGCACGTGTGGAAGTGCCTCTTCACTAGTAGAGCCGACTTCTCAATCTGAGCGGTTATGACCACCTTTAATATATTCTAGGACCTCTTTAATATATTCTAGGGATGACTTCTTATTCTTCCAATTACATTTATGTTTTGACCAATCCACAAAACGAGATTTGGTATTTTACAATAGCTGACATGATCAATCAACAATAGGAGATTGATCTAATGAACAATTCCACAATAATAATTAGAATACACTTTGCAGTTACATTATTTCAACACTCCCCCTTAACAAGAAGGGTATTCTTCAACAAAATCAGGTGAGAGAGAGGACAACATCACCAACAACATCAAGTGAGTGAGAGGAAAACATCATCAATATCATTTTGGAACATTGATTGGCGTATCTATAAATAATCAAAAGTTTTTCTCATCGACAACATCGTCATTCTCAAAATAATGAATTCATCATCTGCATCAATATGGATTAGTATAAAACTAATACATCACCATCACAACACGAGGCTAGTCACATCATCACAACACGAAGCTGGCTCATCATCACAACACGAGGTTGGCACATCATCACAATACTGGCTTTATGTCACAACTATCAAGCTGGAAGCACATAAATCGTCTTGCTTTTTGTCACAACAATCAAGATGGAAGCATAATACTGGACCGGCTTTACGTCACAGTTATCAAGCTAGAAGCACATAACACGTCCTTCTTTTCATCACAATAATCAAGATGGAAGCATAATACTGTACTGGCTTTACGTCACAACTATACAGCTGGAAGCATAGTACTCGTCTTTCTTTTCATCACAACAATAAGGTTGGAAGCACAATAGTCATCTTTATTTTTGTCAGATCTATAAGGCTGGAAGAAAGGTACTAGACTGGCTTTACGTCCCAACAATTAAGATGGAATCACAATGCTAGACATATCTCAACACAACAACTAGACTTGCTTTACGTCACAACGGTTAGGTTGGAGGCATAGTACTAGGCATATCTCATCACAACAACTAGACTTTCTTTACTTCACAACAGTTAAGTTGGAAGCACAGTACTAGGAACATCTCATCAAAACAACTAGACTTGCTTTACGTCACAACGGTTAAGTTGGAAGCACAATACTAGGCACATCTCATCACAACAACTAGACTAGATTTACGTCACATCGGTGAGGTTGGAAGAACAGTACTAGATATATCTCATCACAACACTACCCCCCCTTTCGAGGAAGGTCCTTTCAGACTATACCAATATTATCTAAAAATTTCTCAAACTTTACATGAGATAGAGGCTTAGTCAACACATCAGAAACCTCTTCATCTGTGCTAATGTACTAGAGATTTATGGATCCCCTCTGCACCATGTCACGGATGTAATGATATCAGATCTCTATGTGCTTCGACTTGTCATGGAATACAAGATTCTCTGTCATCTTTATGAAGCTCTGGTTGTCACATAGGATTGTGGTTGCTTCCATCTCTAGGTCAAATAAACCAGTCAACAACTTTCGAAGCCATATAACTTCGTAACTAGCAGAACACACAACATTGTATTCTGCTTCTGTTGTACTGAGAGAAATGTTGGATTACTTCCTACTTTTCCATGAGATCATGGCTGATCCCAAATTGAAACAAAATCTTGAAGTGCTCTTCTTGTCAGAGACCCTTCCATCCCAATATGAATCAGTGTACCCACTCAATGTGAAATCATGATCTCCATCATATCTGAGACCACAATCTAATGTACCCTTAAGGTACCTCATCACATGTTTTGCAGCAACTAGGTGAACATGTCTGGGTTCTACCAGAAACTGACTCAAAGTGTTCACAGAAAAACAAATATCTGGTCTGGTGTTCGTCAGGTACATCAATGATCCAATGATCTATCTATACAGCATGGCATCAATCAATTCTGACGAAGTGTCAACCAATCGCTTTAGCTTCGTTTCCATGGGTGTATTCATGGACTTTCACTCTAACATGTCAAATCTCTTCAATATTTCGACTGCATACTTCGCTTGGTTAAGGAAGATCCTCTCTGGACTCTGCCATACCTCGAGACCTAAGAAATAATGCATTAGGCCAAGGTATTTCATCTTAAATTCTAAGGCAAGCCTCTTCTTACATTCGATGATGAGATTTTCTTCTCCAGTTAAGAATAAGTCATCCACATACAACAATAATATCACTGGCTCATCTTTCATAACCTTGAAGTAGAGGTTAGAATCTACTTTACACTTGGTAAAGCCCAAGCTCATCAGGAAACTGTTTATCCTGCCATACCAAGCTCTAAGAGCTTGCTTCAATCTGTACAGATCCTTCTTCAGCTTGCAGACATGAGACTTCCTGTATTCAACTTCAAATCCTTGAGTTTGCTCTATATACACTTCTTCTTCGATGGCACCATTTAGGAAAGTTGTCTTTACGTCCATATGGTGTAACTTCCACTTCATCTTAGATGCAAGGGCTATGATGGTTTTGATCAAAGTGTATTTGGATATAAGAGTGAATGTCTCTTCATAGTCAACTCCTTCCTTTTGAGAAAATTCACGAGTGACAAATCTTGCTTTATACTTCTCAATACTTCCATCAATAGCATGTTTTAGTTTGAAGATTCATTTGTAGGATGCCACATCCTTACTCTTCGATCTGGGAACTATTTCCCATACATCATTCTTTATTATGGATTGGTATTCCTCTGTCATGGCATCTTCCCATTCTTTCTTCTGAATGGCTTCTTCAAAGCATGTAGGCTCTTTCTCTAGGATATCACACATCAAAGCCATATAACAGAAGAATGGCTTAGGTCTCTTCACCTGTCTCGTGGTTCCTTCGGGAACACCATACTTCTCTCCATATTGAATAAGCTCTCTTTCCCAAGAAGACTTTATTTTATGGGAGATCGTTAATTGAGGAGGTTCTTGAAATTCTACTATGTCATGATCTTCTAGAATTTCCTCATCAGGGGAAGTTACAACTTCCCTCACTGGTTCTACAACACTGGGAACCTCCCTCACTAATTTTGCAACTCTGGGGATTACAGGTTCCTCTTCATATACTTTTTCAAGCTGGAATCTTCTCGATCGCTACATCTTCATTGAAGGTCACATCCCTACTGATTTCAATGTGATGGTGACATGGTATATAAATCCTGAAGCCCTTGGAGACCTCACAGTATCCCACAAATATTCCTTTCTTTCCTGAAGGGTCCAACTTGTTTCTTTTCTCTTTCAGAATATGTATAAATATTGGGTAGCCAAATATTTTGAGATGGATTACCTCTGGCTTCTTTCTGGTGAACATTTCTTTCGGGGTCTTGAACCTGAGTGCACTATGGGACAATCGGTTTTTCACATCTGCAACACGTTTGATCTATATAGATCAATATTGGAAGTCAATACTGACTTCTCTTCTCATGGAAGAATCCATATCCTAGTATTTCTGACTAGCTTCCTTCTTTGTCACTGAAACAAGAGAATCATCCTAGAGATTTCATATCTCCTAGGAGTCTCTAAAGTTACGATCTAGTCTTCTCATGGCATTTGTCTTCCAGTCCTGGAAGTTGTCTCTTCATTTGATCCTTTCTGAGATCAGGACTTCATCAACTCTTACGGGGTATACTTGGTGTTGAATACTAAGTCTAGGTATGAAAGACAGAGTCAGGCTTCAAATGAGGTCTGCTTCCTGTTATAAATTTAAGTCATCTTTGGACCCTTCTGCTCCTTTCAATCAATCTTCATATGAGATACTCTGAATCTCAAGAGATAGCTTCTTCTTCATCTTCATTGGTACATGAGCGTATATGGTCATGTACATAGTATGCTTCATGTCTCATTTAATTCATTGCCTTCTGCAACCTTCACTATTGCTTACTTAGGGTTATCACCTGTGACCTGGAACAAGGTCAACAAAACAACAAGCAAGAATAATATCCTTTTAATAATAGTAGATAAAGCAATATCTCGAACAATCATCACAGTAGCTCCTTTAGAGCTATCACTTGTAACTTGTCTGAAGCAAAGATTAAAGGTAAGGAATACAATACAAAATGAGGTCAACACTCTTATAGTGTTGTGATCAAACATTCTTCCATGGAAACCTAGAACTAACACACAAGGTTTCTTCCTAGAGGAGGTGTTAGTTGTATCAGGCAAATGATTACATTAAGAATTTATCTCAATATCCTTGCATGCTACCAAGCATAATACTTTTCAAAGACTGCTACCTCAAATATAGTGTTTTCTTGACATTTGCATGTTTTGAATGTTATCAACTTAATTAATCAAACCTGGGACCTGGAGCCTTGTCCTTAATAATGAGTGCTTGCTTTTCTTCCAAGTCTCCTTTACTCAAGATAACAAGTGATTTCTTCAACCTGTCTATTGTACTAAGACAGTACGTTATCTTGACAGAAGGTTGGGTTAGAGGATAAGCTCTATGATCTCAACTTTTAATCCATCTAATACCTTGACTCAGATTTTGATCAAAGGTTAGAATGATGGTCATAGCTACAACATGCAATAGTGATAAAAATAATGTCATAACAAGTAGATGAATATAAGAATAAACACACCTGGGTTGGATCATTCCTTTGAATGTGTTGGATATTGATATCCTTCTGGATATATGGCAAGAGATCCCTTCTCCTTCAAATACCCTTTAAGGCTTAACCCTTTAAACATGTGTGAGTACATACCTCTGTCGGAACTTGCAGGTAGAGGCACCATATGGTAGTAGTGGTAATGATCACTAACTCTTAAGAACTTCAAGGGTGACTGCAACTGGTACTACGGCTGCAACTGCAACTGATACTGCAACTGCAATTGATACTGCAACTGGTTCTGAGACTGCAACTGTAACTGCAACTTAGGGTTTTATGAGGAAACCCTAATTTTTCAAACTTTGAATTTTGAAATTCTGATCCAGGGGATAGATGCGTTGAGCTGAGGTGAGTAAGCTGGTGCAGTGATCATATTTATGAAAATCCAACTTTTTCCCCCTCAAACTTGACCAATGGATTTCTGGACTGGTGCTTCTGGTTTTCTGGTACTTCTAGTACTCTGGTTTTCTAGTTTTATAGTACTTTGTTAAAACTAGGGTTTCACTTTCTAAGAGATCTAGCCACTGAAAAGTTGGGCCGAGGATGCCAAAGTGATCCTTGAGGAAGGGCACACTTTTCTAGATGGTTTTAGGGATGAAATACTTCACCAACAAAAATCCCTAATTTTCATGTACGACAACAGTGACGTTTTCCACTTTTCTCTTGTGAAAGATGCTCTCTTCAACATAGCTATGATACCATGTTAAGGTTTAAGCTATTATTAGAGTTCTTTTCATTTCAATAGATAACAATAGCATAATATAGGATCACTGAGAAATGCACAATCACAAGATACACGTCATTTATCCTGGGAAACCCTCATGGGGGAGAAAACCCAGCAAAAATTCCTTATTATAGATAGCCAATACAATGCCAAGAGATAACTCAAACAAATAAAGAAAGTCCTCTCCCAAGAATGCGCCTCTCTCTCTCTCTCTCTCTCTCTCTCTCTCTCTCTTCTCCAACTACAGCTCTGAAACTTTCTCCTCAAATGAACACGTGAGTGTGTGTCTAAGTGAGGTGATATCTTCCTTATTTATATAGTTCTGGCACGTGTGGAAGTGTCTCTTCACTTGCAGGGCTGAATTCTCAATTTGGGTGGTTATGACCACCTTTAATATATTATGGGGCCTCTTTAATATATTCTGGGGCTAACTTCTTATTCTTCCAATTACATTTATGTTTTGACCAATCCGCAAAAGGGGATTTTGTATTTTACAATAGCTGACATGATCAATCTGGAATAGGGGAATTATCTAATGAATAATTGCACAATAATAATTAGAATACACTTTGCAGTTACATTATTTGAACACTTTGTTTGCCTCTGCAACTGATCCAAGCTCTGCAACACTTGAGCATTTATCTGACTTTTCTCTCTCATCAATATCTTGTTGTTTTCTCTGTAGCTTTGCACTTCCATCTTCAAGATTCTTATCGTTTCTATCAATGTTACCTACTCTCATTTTTCCTTGCATCCATTGGAATCTGTCTCTGCATTACCAACCTTGGTATTCTAGCCTTCGGCCTCCTTATCATGACTGGAGGCTCCCTTGCCTTCTTACATTTCCTCAATACACATCCTGAGCTGATGTGTTTAAGCCTCTTAATTCTGCAAAATGTGCAAGCTACCATCTTGTTAGAATTATGCATATGATAAACAAAAATTGCCAAACCATGCTACATGTCTCTTTCTTGTTTTTTTTCATGGAGATCATATCCCCATTCTCCAAAAATAACATTGTCCTGTTATCCCTGGGATGACACATAATTTCATCCCATGCAGGCGCTTCCTTCAAACCACCTTCCCAGGTGACCACGACTAGAAATCGTGGCTAAATCCTTCCTCAACATTTTTCTGTCTTGGAGACAACCAATTCGTCCCTTATCCCTCCTTCCCTCAGCTCTCAATCTGCATATGACCATAGCCATGACCCCTGTGCTTAGCTGAAAAAGTGCTTGTCCAGAGCTTTGGGACTTCAGAACCTTCAACCAGGACCAGATCAATGGTCCTCATCCTCCTTCATGATCAACGATTGAGATCCACTTCAGGACTCCGTGCTTCGGGAGTCTCAACTTTCCTTGCTTGCCTCCTCCCATAACCCTTTTACGTGGAGTTCATGATCTTTCGACGTGTGTCTTCCCATAAATCGACAGCTGTGGATCGATTTGACTCTTTGGACTTCGGAAGTTTCAAACTTCCCTCCTGCACTTTCTCCCAAAGTGCTTTCACCCGAAGTAGACGATCCTTCGATGTGTGTCTTCTGAAATCAATGGTCGAGACGCACTCTGAACTTTGGGCATTCGAGAGTTTTTGACCCAACAAATCCTGTCAAATCTTTCCTCTCTAGCGTGCCTAGTCTCTAGACTACACAATTAGTCGCCACATGGTGAAATATTGGAATCGTACACGTGGCCCAATTAGGCGGGTGACACGTGTCATGTTCCAATCGACTTTTCAATACTCCAAATGCTAAAAAATTACTGACACGTGGCACATATCCCATGTGTCTACATCATCCCAGGTGACATCTACAAGCCACATCACTTCAAAATTCTAGGGTCCACATCACCTCCAGGTGACGTCATCGTGCCCCAACACTTCGACTCTTCGGGCTTCGGGACTTCGAGAGTTTTCATACTAGCACACTTCCAATTCTCCCAAACTCTGAATTCCTGAACTGGCCAATCTGTCACCATGTGTCCTCCTGGATAGGATAGGCTAAGATTCACTTCGAGTCTTCATGCATAGTTCACGTATCTTCTCCATGTATCCTCAACCTGCGGTCTATATTTTTACTTCGGGGCTCCAGACTTAGGAGATCTAAAACTTCAACCTTTTTCCTTAAATTTTTTTTTTGTCTGAAGCTCGCGATCTTCTAATGCGTGTCTACCATGGATCAAAGACTACAATTTCTTCGGGACTTTGGACTCCAGAAATCTTAATTTTCAAAAATTGTCTAGCCCCATTGGCTTTCATTCGAAGCCCTGGATTTGGTGACGTGTGGCTCTTGGCAGATCGATGGCCGAGATACTTTCGGGTCTTTGGGTTTCGGAAGTATCAAAATTCAAACCCCCTCCTCGTTCACTTTTTCCTGGAGTGTTTTATTCAGAGCACGCGATTGGTGGACGCGTGTCCTCCTACATATCGACGGTTCCTAACTACTTCGGCTCTTCGGAGGTTCGACACTCGAGCGCTAACATGTCACATCACTGCATGCCTTTCAATTCCCTGCAATGCCTGCTAGTCGTTGATCTCTCTCTCCAATGGGATTCGATGGTCACAACCTTAACCTTGATTCATTTTATCAGATGACCCCTGTTCACCTGTCCTTCGATCCAATGATCCCAGATCTCTCCTGATCCTACAGTGGCGATCACTCCCGAATTCAACAGAAACAATCACGATCCTTTGAACCCTTACATAGGATCTATGACGTTTTTTCTCCTGCGTAGCTTCTGCAATGCCATTCCTCCTAAGATTTCCAATTTCATGGTCATATTTTGACCTCCATCATGAGACTTTGACCTACAGACCTGACCCATACCGACCCGATGTTTCAACTAGAAGCTTTGATACCAATCTGTAACATACCCAATCAACCACAGGTGGGGCTATGCTACCTGCAAGTCCACCCTTGGACTTCTTTCTCATTCTGATACCTTGTTTGTTTAATAAATATGCATAATATAAGAGAATTAAGGACATGCACAACAATATCCAACAAACATGCATGTTCTAAAGATTCAATTTATGATAATTAAATATACAACGAAAAAACATTCACACACATATAATAATATGACAACATAGAGCACTTATCTTTATGAAAGATGACACCAACTGGCTACATACCATAGACATTCCACCCAACTGTAGACAATATTGCTCCAAATATCAACAACAACATCACCCCTAAGCTAGGGCTATGAATCCACAAGGACGGTTCCAGAGTGAACTTGGCTTCCCAAACCAGTCAACTCTCAAGCGCTCACAGGCTTCTGAGCACTCACAACAATCCAAGTACCCATCTCTCTTCTACCCTGCATGCACCACCCGAGAGAACGGACCTCCACCTTTCTATACCACACAGTCCCTCAGGCAGTCCTTCTCCTTATTCAGGCCTCCAGTGCAACTGGTCCAGAATCTCAATGCTAGAACTCTCAGGACTCGCAGTTGTGAGCCACGTTGGACATAGGCCACTACATCTCAGACATGCAGGCATCAAGGCATGACTGGATCACACCAACAACCACTACAACCAACTATCCCATGGCTAATTCTGTTGCAGTTCGGTCCTTTTTCTCGAGACCAATACACAGGTAAGGATGGATGGAGGAGGTAAGTGTCTGGGAGTGCATGAGGGTAAGAATTTGGTAACATAAAAGTGACGGAGTGGAAAATCCAATGAACAAACCAAAAATCAGACCAGTGCAGGGTTTAAGTATGTTCATGGGGAAATCAAGAACCTCCTGGCCTCCCTAAGAAGCTCACGTAACCGATCCCCCCCTTTAGGAAAAAAGGTAATTAACATAGGAATAAACATTTAGCCTCTCAAGCCCCCTATAACTCTAGTCCTTTTTCATGGAGTAGCCAACGATGTATTTATTATTAATAAGGATAAAAACATTACATGTCTTGGGCACACTAGCCTTTTAATAATCGTTTGGGCACTCTGGCCTCTCAACATCATAACAATACATTATTTAAAATGGGGTTTCAAAACTTGGGGTGTTACAGGACCTATAGGGTCTGTGAAACACCTAAATCTAGGTGACACGTGGCACGTTGATCGTGGGTCCACATCACCCCCATTTTTCCTTAATGCATGCATACTCCCTGAAGTCCTAAAATATCTCCACATGGCCTCGGCCATTCGGCGATCGACGTTCAACATTTGACATTTGAATGTTCGACGTTTGGCATTCGACATTCTACGTTGAATGTCGATGTTCAAAGTTCGACGTTCGGCATTCTACATTGAATGTTGGTGTTCGACGTTCTTCATTGAACGTCCCTCTACGATACTACACCCCAAATCCTCTGAACTCCCGAAGTAGTCAAAGTCGAATTGACTATATCGTAAATACGACGGTTGGAATATTTCTCGGGCATCCTCATATCTACAGTCCATATTAACTTTCGGCTCCGATACTTTGGGGGATTTGTCTCCCTTACGACAAATACCAAAATTCGTCAAACTCGCGAACAATGAAGGATTTGAGGAGGTAACACCTGCGCTCCTTCTCCAAATCCAACGGTCATGAAAAACCTTGGGTCCTCCTGAACGGATCTCATCTGCTCGTATTCCAAATGAAAGGATCTTCCCTTTCAAGACTTAAATCTTTCTATCCTTCCTGAGCTTCATCAGTTCCAAAAGACTTAGGTGCTAATACACGCTTTGTGCTCTTTCTCCTGAGCTTAAGAGACTCCTTCTCCTAGGAGACTCAAAACAACTGGGAATGTTGACATGCATACAAGAAACTATTCCTAAGGTCAACGAACTCACAATTCATTTTCTTAAACTTGAGCCACTATAGGGCTCAATCATTTACATGTACAAACCATATAGTTTCTTACTTTCTTAAATACAAAATCAAGAAAAATACAAGGGAACACAATATAACCATAAGGAAACATGCACATCCATTAAACATTCATAGGATATCCAACTTTATTTTACAGTTACAACTCAAATATACAATGTATGAGAATACTTATCTATCTCATATTGTAGCCATCTAACTGATTGTGAGTGTTATCCTTTCCACCCAATCATATGATCAGAGGACACCCCCGTATACAAGGTAAAGTATACAAGGGGGGTAACATTGTGAGGTTCAAACCTTAGGGCCTGCAACTATTGGATTCAAATCCCATTTTTAGAGAATCTTTCCAAGAATTGGGATGCCTCACCTGTTGTGAAAATCTACAGGGAGGTCACATGGAGGTGGCTAAACAATTTTCCCTAAATTTTGATGGAATCAAAACGAAGTTTGGATCACTAGAAATTCAACTCACAGAGAATACAATTTACAAAACAATAGAAATTCCCCCGCAAGGTGATAGGTGGTTCAAGGGGATGCCTCTGGATTCCTTCTACTGTAATGATTATTTCAAAACAAAATTTCAAAATGAGAACCTATCAAAAGGGGTGCCTAGGAGATACATGTTATAACATCATGATTAGATGTTGAGAGTAATCCAGAGATAATTCACTTGTGAGGGGCGATTCAACAAGGTGTACGTGTACCATACCACACTACTCATGCACTTTACAGGTAAGAAAAATCTAAATCTCCCATATTACCTTTGTATAATCCTGGGAAAATGGTTGATAAAGTACAAGTTAAATCTAAGCAAGTTGTTCCTAGTCTATTTCATTTTAGTCTCATCAAATTGTCATTCCTTGAAGAGCTTAAGAAAACAAATAGGGAATGGAGTGATTTTTTTCTACATTAGGATTTTGTGTAGAAAACACTAGTTCCCCACCATCCAAGGGAATTACTCCTTCCACAAGTGTTAAAGCATCTTCTAGCAGTTTAAAAAGAAAAAAGGGAAATGATAAAAATAATTTATTGTGATTGAAAACCCTGAGACTGCAACCAAAATTCCTCTTAGCAAAGGATCCAGGAAAAAGGGTAAAGAGGCATTTCAGGGTATTGAGACAATTGTAAACATTGAAGAAACCTCTGACAGTAAGAGAGGCAAATTGAAAGGAAAAAATCTCCTTTTCAGTCCTGAAACAACAAGAATATATGAACCCATGAAACCCTTCACCGAGTATACAACAAAGAAACTAATTCATGCAGATGAATTTCCTGCATATGAGACTTATCCCTATCATGAAGATGAGGATGTTGTAGAATTCCAACCTCCACTAGGAAAAAAAGTAATTTTTAGTCTAGAAGTACTCGACAAAGAAATATTTGGCAGATCCGTAACTAGATCATCAATTAGGAGGCAAATTCATGATGAAGAGACCAGATATAAGATTCATGTTCAATGTGTTGTTGAAGAAATTGTCGAGGTTAAATATCCTTAAGAATAAGAGGACATGATAGTTAAAATACTAAAGATACAGTTGAAAAAATCCCAGGTTGTAATTGTACAATTGAGGGAAGAAAACAAGAAAATGTAGAGAAGGATATCAAAACACTTGGACTTGTGTGGAGAATCGTTGGAGAACATCAAGAGGATGGTAAAGAGATATATAACCCTACACAAACAAATGAAAAATATGTATAGACATAATAGGACATTGAAGGAAAAGGACATATTGAGAAATGAACAAATTGCTAAGAGAAATCTAGATTTGCTTGCCCAGGTTGTAGTGGAATGATTTGGGGATATTCAAGAGATGCAACATGTTTTTATTTTGTGAGGTCATCTTAAAGTTTTGGATCAAACCTGGATCGATTTTTCAACACCAACAATTGAAACAAAGATTTTTCATCACCTTTTGTCGCAAAACTTCTCAAACAAATATTTCGCAACAGATTTCTTGGTTGTTGCGAAATCACCAGTCAACCCATGAAGAAGCATTTTCAGCTGCCAGATAGGATGATTCTTCCATGTCAGCATCAATATCAAATAATGAATAATTTTGTCACTTTAAATATGTAATAGAAGTATATTAGGGTTGTATAAATTTTTCAATAAATCAAACCCTAAATTGTAGGAGTCTATGGTAAATTAGTTAGTGAACAGTTTAATAATCAATTTAAACAGTTGTAAATTATTTTTCAAATGTGAAACCCTAACTATTTTGACTCCATGGAGTTAGATGTAAATGTAATGTTATATATTGTAAGGAAAAGGACAATATAAGGGTTCAAGAGTTGATTAATAAAGACTATTGGTACTGTAATATTTCCCAAATATTAATGAAAGGTTTACAAAGAAGTGTTTGAGCTATTTACTTAGAGATTCTTGTGTTCATTTTTTTCATTCATTGTTCCTAGTGTATGTGTTCTTTATTTTTTATCATTAAATATTCTCTTATTCATTTGAATAACAAATCTTTGGTGCAAAATTCATTTTATTATGCTCTGTGTCTGTCTTATTTCAGATATTCACTTTTCAGTCTGATAAGTTTATGCAAAATGCATTTGAGTTGAATGCTC
This sequence comes from Picea engelmannii, assembly GCA_009831015.1. Classification (NCBI taxonomy): domain Eukaryota; kingdom Viridiplantae; phylum Streptophyta; class Pinopsida; order Pinales; family Pinaceae; genus Picea; species Picea engelmannii. Next base: position 153,640 of record ML801351.1, read on the forward strand.
TGTGTAGCTTTGAGTGTTTTCTTTTTCATCTATCCATTCTTTAGATATTGTAAGTCTAGTAATAGTTGATTGTCTGGCCTTTGAGATTAAATGATTTTCTACCAAGTTCTGAAAACCTAGAATTGATATCCCTTATGACTCCATGCCCAATGGATGTTTCTCTCATCCCTACCAACCATTTCATTAAATTTTCATCCACATAGAATCTAGCGCTTGTATTTATTTTAGAACTAGTAGGAGAAAGCCCTCTCTAGATTGGAAGGATGTTAGCTTCCAGTCTAAAAGTAGGTTTTTGGTTACCTCTGAGAATTTTTTTTCCAGCCAAGGAAATTTACAGAGTGATAACAATGAGATCGTGGAGAGCGTCTTTATAAATTTGTGTTCTCGGGGCCCACCTTTTGAGGAATTACTCAATGAATATTGTAAGAGAATATATACTCTTTGGATTATGAGTATGCTTAACCCAATCCTTTTTTCTTGTTTTCAGAGATAAAAAAAATAATTTTGTCAACACGTCTTGATGTGTCACATATAGACGTGTCACATCTATCTCTAAAACATAATTCAAGAAATTCACAACATGAGTAATAGTCAAGGATGAGTCTCCATCAAATTTTTGGACAATTATTCCCCCAACCTTGAGAAAAGTGATTTGGGTATCCTGGAATATCTTCAATATATGGGGAGGGAAACATGATGTGAAGTGACCATCGTTCCATAATCTGATTAATAAAAAATAAGCAATATCACAACATTGGGAGTGGGATGACACCTTAGAATATATCAGTGGAGTTTCCATATGATCCCCCTTGTATTATCAAAGGAAGGTGAGGGAAATGCCCTCAGTGGAGTTGTCAGGTAAACTTGTAGGATAAGGGCTTCAAGAAATTTTACCAAATAAATGTTGTGAGGAGAATGACTCAATCCTCCTCAGAAATGGAGCCAAAATGTTATCGCGGGATTTGTACTTTTCCAAGTCCCAACACAACATCCCCAAATATTATGTAATTATGGAAGAACCTAACACTTTCACCTAAGTAGGGACTTCCCTCATTTTAGTGATGGAAGAAGTCCACCACAAGGGAGGCTTCCCTGGTGACCTCAAGGGATCAAAAAGAAAGTTTAGTATCCAAGCCTATCACCCCCTATATTAATCACCTGATGATTGGTTTAGTTCTAGGAAAATAATATGTTTTAAGATGATTTGGGACCTTCCCAAAACAAGAACACTTTACAACATATATAGAATAATTTCCAAGACAAAGTATGCAATAGTGATCTCTTTGAGATAATAGACAAGTTATATTGCTATGGATGTTTGCAGTAGACCATTATTATAACAAGAATAAGTAATTTGTAACAACATCAATAATAGATGCTTATAAATTCCACAATTGACCATGGAAAGTAAGCATGTAACCAACAAAATATTACCCAATCGTTAAAGGAAATTTATGAGTGAGTTAGACCACCTTTAGATTAGTGTATGTAGAAAATTAATGTAATTTAGATGGTTGTAGAGAAATTTTATAACAAAAGGAATAAATATAATGAGTTTTCTAAGGTGAGTGTTAGTACAATTAGTAGGATGCTTGAGATTTTTGAAAGAAAGATAGTGTTTATCAATCAGTTCACCAAGAGAGTTGCTTCTTAGATTAGTGCCTTTCTAGGGTATGGAGTCTTATAATGAAACTAATATTGAAGGTTTATCTACTTGTAACCAAGAGGTAGGATCTAAACCCCAAGGTGCAAGCACATTTGGGACTTAGGCCTTAGATCTTGAGGAGAAGAACTTCTAGGGTGAAAGAACATTTGGGCCCTAAAAGTTGTTCATCCCTTCTTGTAGCTTCAACTAGATCAAATATATAAAGTCCAGGGATAACATCCTAAATTGATAGAACTTTAGGGATTTAAGGTTCTAACCCTAGCAAGGAAAATTAACCAATTATAGATAAATATAACATTGTGAGAGAAAGAAGCACATATGTTCCTCTCCTAGGGTTTCAACAACAAGACTTCTTGCAACAAATTAGCAATTTTGACATAAGCATTATAGCATAAAAAATAATTGTACAAATTCACTTACTTCACCCAAGAAACCAATATATTTTCACCCTAATTGCAGAAATATCAATCCAAAATAAGCGAAAACCATCCATAAGAGACCTTCCAAGAATAGTGCATGAGAGAGAAGAGCTAGTTACCTATAAAGGGTGAAAATTTCAGAAGTCGCCCACAAATGGTGAGTGAATGATGATGAATTGAAAAAGGTAGTGCTAGCCTTCTTATATGAGGCCTAGCGCTACAATTTGTCCACATAATTTAACAAATTCATGATTCAAGTGGGGCCAACCCCTCATTAACCTTTACAATGTGTAATAAAAGCAAATACAATCAAAATATCCCACACATGTGAGATGTCAAGGCTAGGTAGGATGACATCAAGCCTCCAAAATCTAAGGTAGGGCCTCCAAAGGCCACACGACATGCTCCAAGGTGAAGAAATTTCAAGTGAGGTGTATCCTCACTCAAGGTCATGCAAAATCA
>ML801351.1:161968-188338 GCA_009831015.1 Picea engelmannii
AGAGACCCTTCCATCCCAATATGAATCAGTGTACCCACTCAATGTGAAATCATGATCTCCATCATATCTGAGACCACAATCTAATGTACCCTTAAGGTACCTCATCACATGTTTTGCAGCAACTAGGTGAACATGTCTGGGTTCTACCAGAAACTGACTCAAAGTGTTCACAGAAAAACAAATATCTGGTCTGGTGTTCGTCAGGTACATCAATGATCCAATGATCTATCTATACAGCATGGCATCAATCAATTCTGACGAAGTGTCAACCAATCGCTTTAGCTTCGTTTCCATGGGTGTATTCATGGACTTTCACTCTAACATGTCAAATCTCTTCAATATTTCGACTGCATACTTCGCTTGGTTAAGGAAGATCCTCTCTGGACTCTGCCATACCTCGAGACCTAAGAAATAATGCATTAGGCCAAGGTATTTCATCTTAAATTCTAAGGCAAGCCTCTTCTTACATTCGATGATGAGATTTTCTTCTCCAGTTAAGAATAAGTCATCCACATACAACAATAATATCACTGGCTCATCTTTCATAACCTTGAAGTAGAGGTTAGAATCTACTTTACACTTGGTAAAGCCCAAGCTCATCAGGAAACTGTTTATCCTGCCATACCAAGCTCTAAGAGCTTGCTTCAATCTGTACAGATCCTTCTTCAGCTTGCAGACATGAGACTTCCTGTATTCAACTTCAAATCCTTGAGTTTGCTCTATATACACTTCTTCTTCGATGGCACCATTTAGGAAAGTTGTCTTTACGTCCATATGGTGTAACTTCCACTTCATCTTAGATGCAAGGGCTATGATGGTTTTGATCAAAGTGTATTTGGATATAAGAGTGAATGTCTCTTCATAGTCAACTCCTTCCTTTTGAGAAAATTCACGAGTGACAAATCTTGCTTTATACTTCTCAATACTTCCATCAATAGCATGTTTTAGTTTGAAGATTCATTTGTAGGATGCCACATCCTTACTCTTCGATCTGGGAACTATTTCCCATACATCATTCTTTATTATGGATTGGTATTCCTCTGTCATGGCATCTTCCCATTCTTTCTTCTGAATGGCTTCTTCAAAGCATGTAGGCTCTTTCTCTAGGATATCACACATCAAAGCCATATAACAGAAGAATGGCTTAGGTCTCTTCACCTGTCTCGTGGTTCCTTCGGGAACACCATACTTCTCTCCATATTGAATAAGCTCTCTTTCCCAAGAAGACTTTATTTTATGGGAGATCGTTAATTGAGGAGGTTCTTGAAATTCTACTATGTCATGATCTTCTAGAATTTCCTCATCAGGGGAAGTTACAACTTCCCTCACTGGTTCTACAACACTGGGAACCTCCCTCACTAATTTTGCAACTCTGGGGATTACAGGTTCCTCTTCATATACTTTTTCAAGCTGGAATCTTCTCGATCGCTACATCTTCATTGAAGGTCACATCCCTACTGATTTCAATGTGATGGTGACATGGTATATAAATCCTGAAGCCCTTGGAGACCTCACAGTATCCCACAAATATTCCTTTCTTTCCTGAAGGGTCCAACTTGTTTCTTTTCTCTTTCAGAATATGTATAAATATTGGGTAGCCAAATATTTTGAGATGGATTACCTCTGGCTTCTTTCTGGTGAACATTTCTTTCGGGGTCTTGAACCTGAGTGCACTATGGGACAATCGGTTTTTCACATCTGCAACACGTTTGATCTATATAGATCAATATTGGAAGTCAATACTGACTTCTCTTCTCATGGAAGAATCCATATCCTAGTATTTCTGACTAGCTTCCTTCTTTGTCACTGAAACAAGAGAATCATCCTAGAGATTTCATATCTCCTAGGAGTCTCTAAAGTTACGATCTAGTCTTCTCATGGCATTTGTCTTCCAGTCCTGGAAGTTGTCTCTTCATTTGATCCTTTCTGAGATCAGGACTTCATCAACTCTTACGGGGTATACTTGGTGTTGAATACTAAGTCTAGGTATGAAAGACAGAGTCAGGCTTCAAATGAGGTCTGCTTCCTGTTATAAATTTAAGTCATCTTTGGACCCTTCTGCTCCTTTCAATCAATCTTCATATGAGATACTCTGAATCTCAAGAGATAGCTTCTTCTTCATCTTCATTGGTACATGAGCGTATATGGTCATGTACATAGTATGCTTCATGTCTCATTTAATTCATTGCCTTCTGCAACCTTCACTATTGCTTACTTAGGGTTATCACCTGTGACCTGGAACAAGGTCAACAAAACAACAAGCAAGAATAATATCCTTTTAATAATAGTAGATAAAGCAATATCTCGAACAATCATCACAGTAGCTCCTTTAGAGCTATCACTTGTAACTTGTCTGAAGCAAAGATTAAAGGTAAGGAATACAATACAAAATGAGGTCAACACTCTTATAGTGTTGTGATCAAACATTCTTCCATGGAAACCTAGAACTAACACACAAGGTTTCTTCCTAGAGGAGGTGTTAGTTGTATCAGGCAAATGATTACATTAAGAATTTATCTCAATATCCTTGCATGCTACCAAGCATAATACTTTTCAAAGACTGCTACCTCAAATATAGTGTTTTCTTGACATTTGCATGTTTTGAATGTTATCAACTTAATTAATCAAACCTGGGACCTGGAGCCTTGTCCTTAATAATGAGTGCTTGCTTTTCTTCCAAGTCTCCTTTACTCAAGATAACAAGTGATTTCTTCAACCTGTCTATTGTACTAAGACAGTACGTTATCTTGACAGAAGGTTGGGTTAGAGGATAAGCTCTATGATCTCAACTTTTAATCCATCTAATACCTTGACTCAGATTTTGATCAAAGGTTAGAATGATGGTCATAGCTACAACATGCAATAGTGATAAAAATAATGTCATAACAAGTAGATGAATATAAGAATAAACACACCTGGGTTGGATCATTCCTTTGAATGTGTTGGATATTGATATCCTTCTGGATATATGGCAAGAGATCCCTTCTCCTTCAAATACCCTTTAAGGCTTAACCCTTTAAACATGTGTGAGTACATACCTCTGTCGGAACTTGCAGGTAGAGGCACCATATGGTAGTAGTGGTAATGATCACTAACTCTTAAGAACTTCAAGGGTGACTGCAACTGGTACTACGGCTGCAACTGCAACTGATACTGCAACTGCAATTGATACTGCAACTGGTTCTGAGACTGCAACTGTAACTGCAACTTAGGGTTTTATGAGGAAACCCTAATTTTTCAAACTTTGAATTTTGAAATTCTGATCCAGGGGATAGATGCGTTGAGCTGAGGTGAGTAAGCTGGTGCAGTGATCATATTTATGAAAATCCAACTTTTTCCCCCTCAAACTTGACCAATGGATTTCTGGACTGGTGCTTCTGGTTTTCTGGTACTTCTAGTACTCTGGTTTTCTAGTTTTATAGTACTTTGTTAAAACTAGGGTTTCACTTTCTAAGAGATCTAGCCACTGAAAAGTTGGGCCGAGGATGCCAAAGTGATCCTTGAGGAAGGGCACACTTTTCTAGATGGTTTTAGGGATGAAATACTTCACCAACAAAAATCCCTAATTTTCATGTACGACAACAGTGACGTTTTCCACTTTTCTCTTGTGAAAGATGCTCTCTTCAACATAGCTATGATACCATGTTAAGGTTTAAGCTATTATTAGAGTTCTTTTCATTTCAATAGATAACAATAGCATAATATAGGATCACTGAGAAATGCACAATCACAAGATACACGTCATTTATCCTGGGAAACCCTCATGGGGGAGAAAACCCAGCAAAAATTCCTTATTATAGATAGCCAATACAATGCCAAGAGATAACTCAAACAAATAAAGAAAGTCCTCTCCCAAGAATGCGCCTCTCTCTCTCTCTCTCTCTCTCTCTCTCTCTCTCTTCTCCAACTACAGCTCTGAAACTTTCTCCTCAAATGAACACGTGAGTGTGTGTCTAAGTGAGGTGATATCTTCCTTATTTATATAGTTCTGGCACGTGTGGAAGTGTCTCTTCACTTGCAGGGCTGAATTCTCAATTTGGGTGGTTATGACCACCTTTAATATATTATGGGGCCTCTTTAATATATTCTGGGGCTAACTTCTTATTCTTCCAATTACATTTATGTTTTGACCAATCCGCAAAAGGGGATTTTGTATTTTACAATAGCTGACATGATCAATCTGGAATAGGGGAATTATCTAATGAATAATTGCACAATAATAATTAGAATACACTTTGCAGTTACATTATTTGAACACTTTGTTTGCCTCTGCAACTGATCCAAGCTCTGCAACACTTGAGCATTTATCTGACTTTTCTCTCTCATCAATATCTTGTTGTTTTCTCTGTAGCTTTGCACTTCCATCTTCAAGATTCTTATCGTTTCTATCAATGTTACCTACTCTCATTTTTCCTTGCATCCATTGGAATCTGTCTCTGCATTACCAACCTTGGTATTCTAGCCTTCGGCCTCCTTATCATGACTGGAGGCTCCCTTGCCTTCTTACATTTCCTCAATACACATCCTGAGCTGATGTGTTTAAGCCTCTTAATTCTGCAAAATGTGCAAGCTACCATCTTGTTAGAATTATGCATATGATAAACAAAAATTGCCAAACCATGCTACATGTCTCTTTCTTGTTTTTTTTCATGGAGATCATATCCCCATTCTCCAAAAATAACATTGTCCTGTTATCCCTGGGATGACACATAATTTCATCCCATGCAGGCGCTTCCTTCAAACCACCTTCCCAGGTGACCACGACTAGAAATCGTGGCTAAATCCTTCCTCAACATTTTTCTGTCTTGGAGACAACCAATTCGTCCCTTATCCCTCCTTCCCTCAGCTCTCAATCTGCATATGACCATAGCCATGACCCCTGTGCTTAGCTGAAAAAGTGCTTGTCCAGAGCTTTGGGACTTCAGAACCTTCAACCAGGACCAGATCAATGGTCCTCATCCTCCTTCATGATCAACGATTGAGATCCACTTCAGGACTCCGTGCTTCGGGAGTCTCAACTTTCCTTGCTTGCCTCCTCCCATAACCCTTTTACGTGGAGTTCATGATCTTTCGACGTGTGTCTTCCCATAAATCGACAGCTGTGGATCGATTTGACTCTTTGGACTTCGGAAGTTTCAAACTTCCCTCCTGCACTTTCTCCCAAAGTGCTTTCACCCGAAGTAGACGATCCTTCGATGTGTGTCTTCTGAAATCAATGGTCGAGACGCACTCTGAACTTTGGGCATTCGAGAGTTTTTGACCCAACAAATCCTGTCAAATCTTTCCTCTCTAGCGTGCCTAGTCTCTAGACTACACAATTAGTCGCCACATGGTGAAATATTGGAATCGTACACGTGGCCCAATTAGGCGGGTGACACGTGTCATGTTCCAATCGACTTTTCAATACTCCAAATGCTAAAAAATTACTGACACGTGGCACATATCCCATGTGTCTACATCATCCCAGGTGACATCTACAAGCCACATCACTTCAAAATTCTAGGGTCCACATCACCTCCAGGTGACGTCATCGTGCCCCAACACTTCGACTCTTCGGGCTTCGGGACTTCGAGAGTTTTCATACTAGCACACTTCCAATTCTCCCAAACTCTGAATTCCTGAACTGGCCAATCTGTCACCATGTGTCCTCCTGGATAGGATAGGCTAAGATTCACTTCGAGTCTTCATGCATAGTTCACGTATCTTCTCCATGTATCCTCAACCTGCGGTCTATATTTTTACTTCGGGGCTCCAGACTTAGGAGATCTAAAACTTCAACCTTTTTCCTTAAATTTTTTTTTTGTCTGAAGCTCGCGATCTTCTAATGCGTGTCTACCATGGATCAAAGACTACAATTTCTTCGGGACTTTGGACTCCAGAAATCTTAATTTTCAAAAATTGTCTAGCCCCATTGGCTTTCATTCGAAGCCCTGGATTTGGTGACGTGTGGCTCTTGGCAGATCGATGGCCGAGATACTTTCGGGTCTTTGGGTTTCGGAAGTATCAAAATTCAAACCCCCTCCTCGTTCACTTTTTCCTGGAGTGTTTTATTCAGAGCACGCGATTGGTGGACGCGTGTCCTCCTACATATCGACGGTTCCTAACTACTTCGGCTCTTCGGAGGTTCGACACTCGAGCGCTAACATGTCACATCACTGCATGCCTTTCAATTCCCTGCAATGCCTGCTAGTCGTTGATCTCTCTCTCCAATGGGATTCGATGGTCACAACCTTAACCTTGATTCATTTTATCAGATGACCCCTGTTCACCTGTCCTTCGATCCAATGATCCCAGATCTCTCCTGATCCTACAGTGGCGATCACTCCCGAATTCAACAGAAACAATCACGATCCTTTGAACCCTTACATAGGATCTATGACGTTTTTTCTCCTGCGTAGCTTCTGCAATGCCATTCCTCCTAAGATTTCCAATTTCATGGTCATATTTTGACCTCCATCATGAGACTTTGACCTACAGACCTGACCCATACCGACCCGATGTTTCAACTAGAAGCTTTGATACCAATCTGTAACATACCCAATCAACCACAGGTGGGGCTATGCTACCTGCAAGTCCACCCTTGGACTTCTTTCTCATTCTGATACCTTGTTTGTTTAATAAATATGCATAATATAAGAGAATTAAGGACATGCACAACAATATCCAACAAACATGCATGTTCTAAAGATTCAATTTATGATAATTAAATATACAACGAAAAAACATTCACACACATATAATAATATGACAACATAGAGCACTTATCTTTATGAAAGATGACACCAACTGGCTACATACCATAGACATTCCACCCAACTGTAGACAATATTGCTCCAAATATCAACAACAACATCACCCCTAAGCTAGGGCTATGAATCCACAAGGACGGTTCCAGAGTGAACTTGGCTTCCCAAACCAGTCAACTCTCAAGCGCTCACAGGCTTCTGAGCACTCACAACAATCCAAGTACCCATCTCTCTTCTACCCTGCATGCACCACCCGAGAGAACGGACCTCCACCTTTCTATACCACACAGTCCCTCAGGCAGTCCTTCTCCTTATTCAGGCCTCCAGTGCAACTGGTCCAGAATCTCAATGCTAGAACTCTCAGGACTCGCAGTTGTGAGCCACGTTGGACATAGGCCACTACATCTCAGACATGCAGGCATCAAGGCATGACTGGATCACACCAACAACCACTACAACCAACTATCCCATGGCTAATTCTGTTGCAGTTCGGTCCTTTTTCTCGAGACCAATACACAGGTAAGGATGGATGGAGGAGGTAAGTGTCTGGGAGTGCATGAGGGTAAGAATTTGGTAACATAAAAGTGACGGAGTGGAAAATCCAATGAACAAACCAAAAATCAGACCAGTGCAGGGTTTAAGTATGTTCATGGGGAAATCAAGAACCTCCTGGCCTCCCTAAGAAGCTCACGTAACCGATCCCCCCCTTTAGGAAAAAAGGTAATTAACATAGGAATAAACATTTAGCCTCTCAAGCCCCCTATAACTCTAGTCCTTTTTCATGGAGTAGCCAACGATGTATTTATTATTAATAAGGATAAAAACATTACATGTCTTGGGCACACTAGCCTTTTAATAATCGTTTGGGCACTCTGGCCTCTCAACATCATAACAATACATTATTTAAAATGGGGTTTCAAAACTTGGGGTGTTACAGGACCTATAGGGTCTGTGAAACACCTAAATCTAGGTGACACGTGGCACGTTGATCGTGGGTCCACATCACCCCCATTTTTCCTTAATGCATGCATACTCCCTGAAGTCCTAAAATATCTCCACATGGCCTCGGCCATTCGGCGATCGACGTTCAACATTTGACATTTGAATGTTCGACGTTTGGCATTCGACATTCTACGTTGAATGTCGATGTTCAAAGTTCGACGTTCGGCATTCTACATTGAATGTTGGTGTTCGACGTTCTTCATTGAACGTCCCTCTACGATACTACACCCCAAATCCTCTGAACTCCCGAAGTAGTCAAAGTCGAATTGACTATATCGTAAATACGACGGTTGGAATATTTCTCGGGCATCCTCATATCTACAGTCCATATTAACTTTCGGCTCCGATACTTTGGGGGATTTGTCTCCCTTACGACAAATACCAAAATTCGTCAAACTCGCGAACAATGAAGGATTTGAGGAGGTAACACCTGCGCTCCTTCTCCAAATCCAACGGTCATGAAAAACCTTGGGTCCTCCTGAACGGATCTCATCTGCTCGTATTCCAAATGAAAGGATCTTCCCTTTCAAGACTTAAATCTTTCTATCCTTCCTGAGCTTCATCAGTTCCAAAAGACTTAGGTGCTAATACACGCTTTGTGCTCTTTCTCCTGAGCTTAAGAGACTCCTTCTCCTAGGAGACTCAAAACAACTGGGAATGTTGACATGCATACAAGAAACTATTCCTAAGGTCAACGAACTCACAATTCATTTTCTTAAACTTGAGCCACTATAGGGCTCAATCATTTACATGTACAAACCATATAGTTTCTTACTTTCTTAAATACAAAATCAAGAAAAATACAAGGGAACACAATATAACCATAAGGAAACATGCACATCCATTAAACATTCATAGGATATCCAACTTTATTTTACAGTTACAACTCAAATATACAATGTATGAGAATACTTATCTATCTCATATTGTAGCCATCTAACTGATTGTGAGTGTTATCCTTTCCACCCAATCATATGATCAGAGGACACCCCCGTATACAAGGTAAAGTATACAAGGGGGGTAACATTGTGAGGTTCAAACCTTAGGGCCTGCAACTATTGGATTCAAATCCCATTTTTAGAGAATCTTTCCAAGAATTGGGATGCCTCACCTGTTGTGAAAATCTACAGGGAGGTCACATGGAGGTGGCTAAACAATTTTCCCTAAATTTTGATGGAATCAAAACGAAGTTTGGATCACTAGAAATTCAACTCACAGAGAATACAATTTACAAAACAATAGAAATTCCCCCGCAAGGTGATAGGTGGTTCAAGGGGATGCCTCTGGATTCCTTCTACTGTAATGATTATTTCAAAACAAAATTTCAAAATGAGAACCTATCAAAAGGGGTGCCTAGGAGATACATGTTATAACATCATGATTAGATGTTGAGAGTAATCCAGAGATAATTCACTTGTGAGGGGCGATTCAACAAGGTGTACGTGTACCATACCACACTACTCATGCACTTTACAGGTAAGAAAAATCTAAATCTCCCATATTACCTTTGTATAATCCTGGGAAAATGGTTGATAAAGTACAAGTTAAATCTAAGCAAGTTGTTCCTAGTCTATTTCATTTTAGTCTCATCAAATTGTCATTCCTTGAAGAGCTTAAGAAAACAAATAGGGAATGGAGTGATTTTTTTCTACATTAGGATTTTGTGTAGAAAACACTAGTTCCCCACCATCCAAGGGAATTACTCCTTCCACAAGTGTTAAAGCATCTTCTAGCAGTTTAAAAAGAAAAAAGGGAAATGATAAAAATAATTTATTGTGATTGAAAACCCTGAGACTGCAACCAAAATTCCTCTTAGCAAAGGATCCAGGAAAAAGGGTAAAGAGGCATTTCAGGGTATTGAGACAATTGTAAACATTGAAGAAACCTCTGACAGTAAGAGAGGCAAATTGAAAGGAAAAAATCTCCTTTTCAGTCCTGAAACAACAAGAATATATGAACCCATGAAACCCTTCACCGAGTATACAACAAAGAAACTAATTCATGCAGATGAATTTCCTGCATATGAGACTTATCCCTATCATGAAGATGAGGATGTTGTAGAATTCCAACCTCCACTAGGAAAAAAAGTAATTTTTAGTCTAGAAGTACTCGACAAAGAAATATTTGGCAGATCCGTAACTAGATCATCAATTAGGAGGCAAATTCATGATGAAGAGACCAGATATAAGATTCATGTTCAATGTGTTGTTGAAGAAATTGTCGAGGTTAAATATCCTTAAGAATAAGAGGACATGATAGTTAAAATACTAAAGATACAGTTGAAAAAATCCCAGGTTGTAATTGTACAATTGAGGGAAGAAAACAAGAAAATGTAGAGAAGGATATCAAAACACTTGGACTTGTGTGGAGAATCGTTGGAGAACATCAAGAGGATGGTAAAGAGATATATAACCCTACACAAACAAATGAAAAATATGTATAGACATAATAGGACATTGAAGGAAAAGGACATATTGAGAAATGAACAAATTGCTAAGAGAAATCTAGATTTGCTTGCCCAGGTTGTAGTGGAATGATTTGGGGATATTCAAGAGATGCAACATGTTTTTATTTTGTGAGGTCATCTTAAAGTTTTGGATCAAACCTGGATCGATTTTTCAACACCAACAATTGAAACAAAGATTTTTCATCACCTTTTGTCGCAAAACTTCTCAAACAAATATTTCGCAACAGATTTCTTGGTTGTTGCGAAATCACCAGTCAACCCATGAAGAAGCATTTTCAGCTGCCAGATAGGATGATTCTTCCATGTCAGCATCAATATCAAATAATGAATAATTTTGTCACTTTAAATATGTAATAGAAGTATATTAGGGTTGTATAAATTTTTCAATAAATCAAACCCTAAATTGTAGGAGTCTATGGTAAATTAGTTAGTGAACAGTTTAATAATCAATTTAAACAGTTGTAAATTATTTTTCAAATGTGAAACCCTAACTATTTTGACTCCATGGAGTTAGATGTAAATGTAATGTTATATATTGTAAGGAAAAGGACAATATAAGGGTTCAAGAGTTGATTAATAAAGACTATTGGTACTGTAATATTTCCCAAATATTAATGAAAGGTTTACAAAGAAGTGTTTGAGCTATTTACTTAGAGATTCTTGTGTTCATTTTTTTCATTCATTGTTCCTAGTGTATGTGTTCTTTATTTTTTATCATTAAATATTCTCTTATTCATTTGAATAACAAATCTTTGGTGCAAAATTCATTTTATTATGCTCTGTGTCTGTCTTATTTCAGATATTCACTTTTCAGTCTGATAAGTTTATGCAAAATGCATTTGAGTTGAATGCTCTGTGTAGCTTTGAGTGTTTTCTTTTTCATCTATCCATTCTTTAGATATTGTAAGTCTAGTAATAGTTGATTGTCTGGCCTTTGAGATTAAATGATTTTCTACCAAGTTCTGAAAACCTAGAATTGATATCCCTTATGACTCCATGCCCAATGGATGTTTCTCTCATCCCTACCAACCATTTCATTAAATTTTCATCCACATAGAATCTAGCGCTTGTATTTATTTTAGAACTAGTAGGAGAAAGCCCTCTCTAGATTGGAAGGATGTTAGCTTCCAGTCTAAAAGTAGGTTTTTGGTTACCTCTGAGAATTTTTTTTCCAGCCAAGGAAATTTACAGAGTGATAACAATGAGATCGTGGAGAGCGTCTTTATAAATTTGTGTTCTCGGGGCCCACCTTTTGAGGAATTACTCAATGAATATTGTAAGAGAATATATACTCTTTGGATTATGAGTATGCTTAACCCAATCCTTTTTTCTTGTTTTCAGAGATAAAAAAAATAATTTTGTCAACACGTCTTGATGTGTCACATATAGACGTGTCACATCTATCTCTAAAACATAATTCAAGAAATTCACAACATGAGTAATAGTCAAGGATGAGTCTCCATCAAATTTTTGGACAATTATTCCCCCAACCTTGAGAAAAGTGATTTGGGTATCCTGGAATATCTTCAATATATGGGGAGGGAAACATGATGTGAAGTGACCATCGTTCCATAATCTGATTAATAAAAAATAAGCAATATCACAACATTGGGAGTGGGATGACACCTTAGAATATATCAGTGGAGTTTCCATATGATCCCCCTTGTATTATCAAAGGAAGGTGAGGGAAATGCCCTCAGTGGAGTTGTCAGGTAAACTTGTAGGATAAGGGCTTCAAGAAATTTTACCAAATAAATGTTGTGAGGAGAATGACTCAATCCTCCTCAGAAATGGAGCCAAAATGTTATCGCGGGATTTGTACTTTTCCAAGTCCCAACACAACATCCCCAAATATTATGTAATTATGGAAGAACCTAACACTTTCACCTAAGTAGGGACTTCCCTCATTTTAGTGATGGAAGAAGTCCACCACAAGGGAGGCTTCCCTGGTGACCTCAAGGGATCAAAAAGAAAGTTTAGTATCCAAGCCTATCACCCCCTATATTAATCACCTGATGATTGGTTTAGTTCTAGGAAAATAATATGTTTTAAGATGATTTGGGACCTTCCCAAAACAAGAACACTTTACAACATATATAGAATAATTTCCAAGACAAAGTATGCAATAGTGATCTCTTTGAGATAATAGACAAGTTATATTGCTATGGATGTTTGCAGTAGACCATTATTATAACAAGAATAAGTAATTTGTAACAACATCAATAATAGATGCTTATAAATTCCACAATTGACCATGGAAAGTAAGCATGTAACCAACAAAATATTACCCAATCGTTAAAGGAAATTTATGAGTGAGTTAGACCACCTTTAGATTAGTGTATGTAGAAAATTAATGTAATTTAGATGGTTGTAGAGAAATTTTATAACAAAAGGAATAAATATAATGAGTTTTCTAAGGTGAGTGTTAGTACAATTAGTAGGATGCTTGAGATTTTTGAAAGAAAGATAGTGTTTATCAATCAGTTCACCAAGAGAGTTGCTTCTTAGATTAGTGCCTTTCTAGGGTATGGAGTCTTATAATGAAACTAATATTGAAGGTTTATCTACTTGTAACCAAGAGGTAGGATCTAAACCCCAAGGTGCAAGCACATTTGGGACTTAGGCCTTAGATCTTGAGGAGAAGAACTTCTAGGGTGAAAGAACATTTGGGCCCTAAAAGTTGTTCATCCCTTCTTGTAGCTTCAACTAGATCAAATATATAAAGTCCAGGGATAACATCCTAAATTGATAGAACTTTAGGGATTTAAGGTTCTAACCCTAGCAAGGAAAATTAACCAATTATAGATAAATATAACATTGTGAGAGAAAGAAGCACATATGTTCCTCTCCTAGGGTTTCAACAACAAGACTTCTTGCAACAAATTAGCAATTTTGACATAAGCATTATAGCATAAAAAATAATTGTACAAATTCACTTACTTCACCCAAGAAACCAATATATTTTCACCCTAATTGCAGAAATATCAATCCAAAATAAGCGAAAACCATCCATAAGAGACCTTCCAAGAATAGTGCATGAGAGAGAAGAGCTAGTTACCTATAAAGGGTGAAAATTTCAGAAGTCGCCCACAAATGGTGAGTGAATGATGATGAATTGAAAAAGGTAGTGCTAGCCTTCTTATATGAGGCCTAGCGCTACAATTTGTCCACATAATTTAACAAATTCATGATTCAAGTGGGGCCAACCCCTCATTAACCTTTACAATGTGTAATAAAAGCAAATACAATCAAAATATCCCACACATGTGAGATGTCAAGGCTAGGTAGGATGACATCAAGCCTCCAAAATCTAAGGTAGGGCCTCCAAAGGCCACACGACATGCTCCAAGGTGAAGAAATTTCAAGTGAGGTGTATCCTCACTCAAGGTCATGCAAAATCAACTCACGTATCGATTCATCCATCAAACCATGGAAGGTGATGTCAAGGTCTTTGAATGTTGTTTGATTCACAAATATTGTAACATCCTCCATCATGTGGGTAAATGATGCCCCGAGGTACGCTTCCCATATTGTGGGTCTTTCATCCCATTTGTGTGCCATAATGATTGAATCTACTCAAACCAAGCCCATATGTTCATCGTTCAGGGTTCTTGAGAATGTGAGAGCCACTTTTTGAGGATGGTGATGTTAATATTATGGTATCTTCGGGAGGTATGAACCTCTATTGTGAACTATGACGAGACTAGAATACTCCGGAAGGAAGCAAAGAAATGAAGGAAACCCTAGACAGATTGTCAGCTACAGAAATATATTTAATATGAAATTATTAATACCTAGAAGGAGAAGTCAGCCCCAGTTAAACTGCCCAGAATACTATAAATATAGGGCGCCAGTTCTCATTATTCACATCTCAACAGTTGCAGAGAGAATTGGATCTGCACAGGTGCAGTTACAGCTTGCGAGCAAGTTTCTGGGAAGGTGTGCGCTAGCCTCTGGGTGGGATTATCTGATCAGCTTAGGTTCTATTCTTTCTTGGTGCATTAGCCTCTCTTGGCTATTGGATTGCTACCAGGATTCTCTTCTCTGTCAAGGTTAAGGTGCTTAGAGGGTGGCTTTGGCATGTGGTTGGGTGACCAGGGTATCGTCAATGGTAAAACGAGCAAAATCTTCTATATTCTAACAGGTTATGGGCCAACACCCCCTTCAATCAGCCTAAAACATTGGAAGGAAGCATAGCCACTAGATATTGAGCTTGTTGAGGAACTTTCGCTAGGGTTACTAGCAGGAGAAGCTTCCAAAAACATTGCAGCTAGGGTTACTAGAATAAGCAGTTGCAGAAACCCTAAATCTCTGGTTCGATACCTTATGATGGAGCATTTCACCCAAGAAGAAGATATCCAGATGCACCCTAAATCAGTGCACCTCTTGGCTCTCTCAGAAGACAAAAATGACGAATTTGAAGTTTTGGATCAAGGCATGACCAGTTACCAGTCAACCGAAGACATGTGTGAAATAATTGGTCTTTTACACTACTCAACACTCACCGGGACGATTGAACATGATATGTGGATAATCAATAGTGGAGCTTCTAGGCACATGACAAGAGATCAATCCAGACTCTCAAATCTAAATGAGAGAAAGACATCATACAAAGTGGAGCTTGGAGACAAAAGGACTTACCCCGTCGAAGGATTTGGACAAGCCTTCGTCAAGTTGGAATTAGGTAATCATGTTCACTTAAGCAATGTTTTATATGTACCTAGTTTAGAAAAGAATCTGGTATCAATATCAGGTTTAGAAGACAAAGGAAACATAATAGCTTTCATAGATGGAAAGCTGTTATCATGGCATAAGAATTCCAACATAGAGGATGCTAGGGATATTGGAAGTCATGAAGGAAATCTGTAAAGACTACTAGAACGAAATGAAGAAGCTCTAGTACATGATGAATTAAACCCTAATGAACTTTGGTATAGAATGTATGCTCATATCAATTATCAAGCATTACCTTTCCTTAGAAAAATTGTTGAAGGAATACTAGAATTGAAATCTACACATGAAGGAATTTGCAAAGGATGTGCCCTTGGGAAGAATATCAAGAAACCATTCCCAAGAAGCAACAACAGATCCAAGGAAATCCTAGATATAATACACTCATATGTTTGAGGTCGAATGCCAATCAGATCTCTAGGAGGATCTCTTTACTACGTAATATTCATAGATGACTATTCAAGAAAGACGTGGTTGTACCTACTGAAATCAAAAGATGAAGTATTCAGCAAGTTCCAAGAATTCAAGGTAGAAATAAAAAACCTTATGAACAAGAAGATCAAGAAATTAAGAACAAATAATGGAGGAGAATACACCTTGAAGGAGTTCATTGCATTCTGCAAATTGGCAGGGATTAGGAGGGAGCTGACTATTCCTCATAATCCTCAACAAAACGGTGTAGTGGAAAGAAAGAACAGATCTATCAAAGAAATGATCAAGGTCTATCCATGTTCCTATGGGGAGAAGCAACAATGACGAAAATATATGTACATAACAGAAGCCCTCATTATATATTGAAGGACATGACACAAGAAGAAGCATTTTCAAGTAAGAAACCTAACATAGAAAACTTAAGAATATTTGGATGTCCAGTTTACTCTCATATTCCCAAAGATAAAAGAAATAAACTAGAACCCTCAGGAAAGAAGGGGATATTTGTGGGATATAGTGATTCATCCAAAGCCTATAGAATATATATTCCATAACAACACAAGATAGAAGTAAGCAGAGACGTAACGTTCAATGAAAGGATGGCCTTGCAGAAATCCATCGAAGAAATTATAGAAGAAGAATAACTTGAAGAACCAAATGAAGAAAACACAGAAAACAAAAATAACGAAAAAGATCAACCTGATCATCCTATGGAGCCATGTGAGAACATTGATTCAGATATCATACCAAAAAACAATAAATGACCAGCTTATCTTGAAGCTACTTTACAAGACGCAGAAAGAATCAAGGTTCCAGAAGGAACATCCAGGAAGAGTAAAAGACCGAAAAGATTCTCAAGTTATGTAGCATACATGACAAAGCTCTTAGATGAAGAACCTACTACATTCGAAGAAGCGGACCAAAAGGGACAAAGGAAAGAAGCTATGGTGGAAGAACATCAATCCATTATGAAAAATGAAGTATGGGAAATTGTACCCAGACCTAAGGCAAAATCAGTGGTAACCTCAAAATGGGTATACAAGATCAAACATGTAGCAGATAGAAGCATGGATAAATACAAGGCAAGATCCTTGGCCAGAGGGTTCTCCCAGAAGGAGGGAGAAGATTATGATGAAACCTTTGCTCTGGTGGCAAGGTATACCTCCATCAGAGCTATCATATCTCTTGCCACTTCCATGGGATGGAATCTACACCAGATGGATGTAAAGACAACCTTCCTCAATGGAGCTATTGAAGAAGAAGTGTATATTGAACAACCTCAGGGATTCGAGGTACATTCTAGAGACACTCACATTTGTAGATTGAAGAAAGATCTATATGGACTCAAGCAAGCTCCAAGGGCTTGGTACACCAGAATGGACAACTACCTAACAAGACTTGGTTTCTCCAAGAGTCATGCAGATCCAAACCTTTATTACAAAGTCGTGGATAACGCACCTATGATTCTACTATTATATGTTGATGATGTATTCATAACAGATGAAGAATCTCTAATTATCCAGTGCAAGAAGGAATTATCCTTTGAACTTGATATGAAAGAAGTATGGCATAAGCATGGTGAAGTATTCCTTGGACAAGGAAAGAACGTAATAAAGATCCTTCAGAAATTTGGAATGGTGGACTGTAAGTCCATGGACACTCCTATAAATGCAGATATAAGAAAAGTGAAAGTTCCAAATTCTGATCTAGTAGATCCATCTCTATATCGACAACAAATTGGATCATTGATGTATTTAGTAAATACTCAACCAGATATTTGCTTTGTTGTAAATACATTAAGTCAGTTCTAGGTGGAACCTAGACAAGAGCATTGGATAGCTGCAAAGCATGTTCTAAGATATATTCGTGGGACAATAAACTATGGCTTGAGATATACTACATCCAGTGATATCCAACTTCATGGATTCACAGACTCTAATTGGGCAGGAAGTGCAGAAGATAGAAATAGTACTTCAGGTATGTGTTTCATCTTAGGCTCCACTATGATATCTTGTGGCAACAGGAAACAAAATTCTGTCGCACTCAGTACATCAGAAGCAGAGTATATGGAAGCTTGTGAAGCATGCACAAAAGTAATATGGCTAAGGAAGTTAATCTCCGATTTATTTGATCAGATTCCATAATCGACCATAATATATTGTGATAATCAGAGTTGTAAGGATTATCAAAACATCCAGTGTTTCATGAAAGGTTGAAGCACATTCAGATAAAATACTACTTTATTCAAGATAAAGTCCAGGAATGAGAGGTAAAGCTCGAGTATATCCCCACTGATGAGAAAACAACAGAGATCCTGATAAAACCTCTATCCAGAATCAAGTTTGCATATTTTTGAGAGAAGATGGGGATCGTGGAAATAACTCCCTTAGCTGAAAGGGAAGATTCTCCAAGCTAGGAGAAGGTACAAAAAATATTCTTGAAAAAAATTATTTTTGTGATTTAAATGACTCTCCAGATTAGGAGGGAACACTAAAAATATTATTTATCTTTATAATTGAAAAATAGTCCAGATTGGACAGATTCTTTCCTGTTCAGAAAGTGGATTGAGATTTCTGATGAACAATGAATTCCCATTGTGGTTAACATGGGAGGTAGTCTGATTTTTGATGTATCATAGACATTGAATTCCCATTGTGATTAACATGGGGAGTGGTCTAGGGCAGTCTCTCTTCTTGAGGGTTACTCAAGAAGACTGGCCCGCCTCATCGGATAGCGATTTCTCATTGTGGTTAACATGAGGAATGGCCTGTTTTGGAGGTTGATACAGGACAATATTTTCCTCTTGTGGTTAACGGAGGAAATGGTCTGGGCAGTCATTCCTTAGGGTTATACATTCTCTCCAGGGCGCACTTTGATTAGTGTAGGAGGAATGGCCTAGGGTGGGGAATGGTCCAGGCTCAAAAATCAGGGACATACATTCCTTAGGGTTATACATTCTCTCCAGGGCACACTTTGATTAGTGTAGGAGGAATGGCCCAGGGTGGGGAATGGTCCAGGACAGTCATTCCTTAGGGTTTATACATTCTCTCCAGGGTGCACTTTGATTAGTGTAGGAGGAATGGCCCAGGGTGTGGAATGGTCCAAACATTCCTTAGGGTTTATACATTATATCCAGGGTACACTTTGATTAGTGTAGGAAGAATGGCCCAGGGTGAGGAATGGTCCAGGCTCAGAAATTAGAAACAATCCTTCTTCCTTGGTTGAGAAGAATGGGGTAGATAGCCCATTGCCGATGTTCTATACTGAGGGCATATCTTCTTTCATATCTCACAAACGTGAGTGAAATATTGGCCTAGATTATTCAATGTATATCATAACATTGTTTCTATGCAGGTTGTTATTAGATGTTTGTTATGAAGACTATATGACAGTAGATGTAAACTACTCTGGTGGATATGTTCCCACTATTTGTGAGGCATATATTTTTTCAGAACTCACATATGTGAGTGAAAGATTGGCCCATATGATTGATATGGAGACTGCCCGTCTCCAAACAATAGAGATATACTACTGTGGTGGATTTGTTCCATTGTTTGTGACTATGTGTCACGGTTTGAGTAGTTGCGTACTACCTTGAATAGACACAGGTGTGTTCTATCAATTGATATTGTACCAGTTGTCATAGGAGATTACCCAGTTGGATAATAATGACGGTGCTCGTGATACTACTAGTTGAATGGTCTGTTTGTGCTCAAGACCATACCTCCCTAGCTAGGAGGGAGTGTTGATATTATGGTAGCTTCGGGAGGTATGAACCTCTATTGTGACCTTTGACATGATTAGAATGTTCTGGAAGGAAGCAAAGAAATGAAGGAAACCCTAGACAAGATGTCGTCTACATAAATATAATTAATATGAATTAATTAGTACCCAGAAGGAGAATTCGGCCCCAATAAGTCTGCCAAAACCACTATAAATACAAGGCCTCTCTTATGGCATCCCATTTTAGAACCAGATCTCCTGTCATGAAATTTCTCTCTTTAGTCCTTTTGTCAAAGATATCCTTCATCTTTTCCTCATGAATCTGGGTTTTGATATACAACTATTCCCTTGTATGTTGATCTTCAATCACTTTATTTATCCTCCTCTGCATGTCATTTGACTTCGCCTCTTCATTTTTTAATAGTTTCATCACAGGGAGGCTAAGATGAATAGAAAAGATTGCTTCCAAGCCATATACCAAATGAAAAGGGGAAGATCCAATGGATTTTTTTGTGTCGACTCTGTCTACCCAAACTACATATTTCAAGTAAGAATCTCATGCATTTTTATTTTGTGACAACATCTTATTGATACTACTAATCAAACTTTTATTTGATGATTCAACTAAACCATTACCTTGTGGAAAGTAGGAAGTTGAATTTCCAAGCTCTATGTTGTAATTTTGACAGAATTGTACCATCTTCGAAGACTTAAAGGCTTGAGAATTATCAATGATAATCTTCCTTGGGAACCCAAATCTAGCTAAGATGTTTTCTTCAATGAATTTGATTATGATTGAATTTGTTTCTACCCTTGTGGAAATAAATTCCACCCATTTTTATGAGATAATCAATAGTTGTCAAAATACATTGGTGATTTCCACTTGAATTTGGGATAATCTCACCAATGAACTCTAATCTCCACTGTTGAAAAAGTATCTCAACTCTAATAGGACTCAGTGAGAGTGGCATCAAATTTTGATTCCTTGGAAACATTTGTCATTCTACACATGCCCTAACCATATAATTCACATCAGAGAATAGAGAGGGCCAATAATATCCAAGTTTGAGGATCTTATAGGAAGCAGGGATAATTTAAGGATGGAAATTTATTTTAAAATGTAGAAACCTTGGCGAATCTTACTAATCTGTCATATTCCAGCTATAAAATGTTTGGTGATGTTTTTATAAAAATATTCAAATTTCTAAGGATTTTATATAGTTTGTATAAAATTTTGGCGGTTTTTAAGGTAAAATAATTTTATCCTATAAAATTTGGGCGAATCATTTTTGGAATGGGGAATATTTTTTGGGAAAAACCATGGAAAAATATCCCATGAGCGAAATTTATCCCCTAAAATCATCCATGATAGGAAGTGGCTCTCTAAGCATGGTGGCCACTACATACTCCCTTGTGAAATTCAATGATGATGCCTTCAGTTTCTTCCTCAGTGATGCAATTGAGCAAGATTCCTCCTAGATCTTTTCAAAACAATTTTTCTCCCAAGATGAAATATTTGATATCTTTTAGTTTGATGGATATAGCCTTGACATTGTCCCATTCTAGTGGGAATATTAAGTTTTTCATATAGAAGATGATATCCTTATACCAATCAAACTAGAAGAAATTGGAGTTCACCTTCATGGATGTTTCTTGTGTTTCATCCACTCCAGGTTCCATTAATAAGAGATCTGATGATGTATTTATACCTATATCTTTGTAATTTGACTCGACCAACATCTTATATAGTCCTTGTCCCTTCACTAATTTTGTGGGTTTGATATCTACATCATACTCCTAAATTTTAGCAATCCACTTACGTAGTCTTCCTTCACATTTAGTTTGTATGAGGATGTATTTTATGGGATTGATGGGAACATAAGCCAATATCTTAGAACAAAATACAAAGTCTCTGAGATATTTTAAGGCTTTCACCAAGGCATATGCCTACTTCGCCATGATACTATATCTTAATTTAGCAATGTTGGAACATGATTATAATACCCTAGGTTTAGTTTACTCAACCAAGAAAACCCTTCAAATATCGGGCCTTTCGGCATCACCTGCATGCAAGTGAATTCTCACTTGAGGTATCTACTGAGGCTGCAAGAATCATGTTTCTGCAAAGACGAGGGGATGTGAGGCTATTATCATATCCATAACTATTTATTCACCTTGTGTGAAATATATTTATTCATATCCTTCGGTTAGTTAACAAACTCTATTGTGAAAAACTCTTATAACATATATTGAAACATAAATAACCCACTAGAACATCCATTGTTATCGTGCATCAATCAAATAGTAAACAAATTTATACTAATTATGCATAAACAAAACATCTGTGAACAATCACATCAACACAAAACATAGAGAAACATATCCTAATGTGGTTCACCCTATTTGATTACCGAGAGGGGGGGTGAATTAGTAATAACGTAATTATAATCCTTTTTCTTCAAATGTTATATCAATGTCGAATTATTATCCAATAATGAGCAGTAATAAATAAACAATCACACACATACATAGTACACCAGTGTTTTACGTGGAAACCCAAATCGGGAAAAGACTACAAAATGCTTTTTCTTATATGTCTTGAAGAATTACATTCATTGGAAGCACCAACTTACTTTGTTTTCCAGTTGCAACTAGAAGGAGGCTCCAACCCCCTAGTTTCTCAGTCTACAACCTGAGGGAAGCTCCAACTCCCCAAATCTCTTTCCACAACCAGAAGGAGGCTACAACCCCCAATGTTCTCCAGCTACAACCGGAAGGTGGCTACAACCACCTGTCCTTGCCCCGTCCTGCCACCTTGAAGTAGAAGTAGAATGATGGAACCACTGTCACACTATCAATGTGAGATATACCGCTGTAAACCTGTACCAATAAATCTGAACCATGCATCAACCTGTAATCAACCTGTACCATAAACAAGTGCATCAACCATGCACCAAACTGTAATCAACCTGTACCATAAACAAGTGCATCCAACCATGTACCAAGTATGTACCAATCATGTGTCAACTACTCATCAACTATGACTCATCAATATGTACCAACATCATCAACTATACACCTCATGTATGTGTCAACTCATCAACTACTTGTCTCAACCATGTACTCAACATGTACCTCAACCAAAAGTCCTCATCAATTTCATCATCCAAATCTGATTTGTAGATCTGTAATAGACCTAGTGTATATGATCACATTCCTGTAAACCTTCCTTAACTTTAAAAACAAGAGACTAGCATTTTCATCAAACTTTTCTTTAGTCTCACATGCCTAGTTTTGGATTAGTCAACAACTCTAACTTGAAGTAATCATAAATTTGAACCTGTAATGTATAAAGATCTGAAACTGATATACAATTTTCTTCAGTGTGTTTTATGAATTTCCTACAAGTGGCATTACTTGGAACCTCTCAGAAAAGGAGTTGTAGCAAAAATGGCATACCTTTTTGAATTCTGGCTTATTCTAGAGATCGACCTTGTAGAGCGTGCCCCGCACAAAATATTGGATGAAATTATCTGAAATTGTTAAAAAGAATACTATAGACTGTACCCTAACCAAAACAATTGGTCTCACTAAATTTGGATCTGTTATGAAGAAGTTATGACGTTTTTACTCGAAACACCTGATTTTGACTAGTTTTAGGACTGGCCACAAACCCTATTTTCCACAGAGTGTAACTCCCAAAATACAACGACTCACAAGTTGAATTTTTAACCACAGATACTTGGATATGTTTTCTCACTTGCATAGAAATTTTAGGATCTGAATCATTTTAGAAAAAACGTTATAGCGGAAATGGTGAGATGACCTGAAAATAACATACCTTAGAAATCACCATCAAAAGAATTTATCCTTCCTTGTATTTTGGCCTTCTTTTCTTCAATTTCCTCATAATTTAGGCTTAGATATCATTTGTATACCTCAGAAACCTATAGATATTCAATATTCTCAAGTGTGATTCAAATGAGAGAGCCCTGCCTCTTATTTATAGTCTCCAAGTAGCTTCCTTAAAAACATCTTCTAGGTCACTTGGTCCCACTTTCCTTATTTTAGGGTTGGGTCCACTTCTAATTTATCCATTAAAATTATTATTGAAATAATTTATTTTGTATTCACTTTGAGTTATAATACACTCATCACTTTACTTTATTATTTACCTTTTAAAATCTCTTAAATCACTTTGATTACTTTGACCTTTTGGGGCTTCTAGATGACATATGAGGGTCCTCCAACTTTGTAAGGCCATAACTCTCAAACCGTGAGGAGTTATGTGATGTTCTACATACCACCAGAAATGACATGACATGTACTATCCATATAGAATATTATTATCTGAAAATATATCATAACTCATACCATTACCCATCAAACAAACTTGGTTCCATTACCCAAACTTGGGGTCTCCAACTTCTCATGGCCATAACTCTCTAACCATGAGGAATTATGTGACGTTCCACATACCACCGAAAATGACATGACAAGCACTATCCATATAGGATATTTTCCTTGAAAAATTCACTTTCCTTCATCTCATTATTCCATAATTAAGCATGGGTTCTCTTATTGCACAAAGCGTCTTCCAGTGAGGGCTTTCACCATAAGGGGACCACTTTGGAGTTCATCCATATTTACTTCTTATCAACCATGAAAAAACAATAATGAATCATATTTACATCAAACACTATTGGGTCCATTACCCAAACCTTTGTGCTACAGATCTTTCTTCAACGGTTGACATCAATGACAACCAACCTTAATCAACAATCTCCCCCTTTGGCATTGATGGCAACACTCTGATGCGACACTGAAATCATATCACTCATGATCCCCCTGAAACCATGCCTCTGTCCTATGCATCCGATAAATATGCTCCTCCTAGAACCATGCCTCTGTCCTCTGCATCTGATAAATCTCTCCCCCTTTGTCATCAATGGAAAAGGTATCTTTCCATTCAGGGCTACTCCCCCTGAAAGACTGTCCTCTTATGGTGCTTCCTTGTGTACATCTAAGACAAATAGGATAATCATTCAAAAATAATTCATTTTTGGAGTAGAAATAACTCCAAGTATTTGGCGAAGATATTCAAAGGCTTCCTGTGGAAGTGGTTTTTTAAAGATGTCTGCCACTTGTTCTTTTGTACCCACATACTCAACTCTGATGTTCTTTTCTGCAACCTGTTCCCGTAGAAAGTGATACTTGATTGGAATTTGCTTAGTCTTGGAGTGCATCACTGGTTTTTTTGAGATACTGATGGCACTTGTATTATCACAATATATTGGAATGGGCTCATCATACTCAACCTGCATATCTATCAAATTTTTTTTCATCCAAAGAACCTGCGTACAACATGTTGCTGCTGTAATATACTCTGCCTCAGCTGTAGATATAGATATCGATGATTGTTTCTTTCTTAGCCATGATACCAAACACTCACCTAAGTAGAACGATGCTCCATTGGTACTTCGTCGGTCATCAATACAACCTGCCCAATCTACATATGTGCAGGCCATAAGTGATAGATATTTATCTTTTGGATACCATAATCCAAACTCTTCTATTCCTTTGAGATATTTGAAGATCCTTTGTAATGCTAATACATGTGATTCCTTTGGTGCTGCTTGAAATCGTACCACCTGTCCAAATGCCTGCATTACATCTGGTCTGGATGTTGTCACATATAGTAGGCTTCCAATCATTGACCTATATTGCCTCTGATCTGTAGACTTTGAATCATCGTCTTTGCTCAACTTACAACTGGTTTGCATGGGAGTGATAACTGGTTTGCAATCTTCCATTCCGAACCTCTTTAGCATTTCAATGATATACTTGGTTTGAGAAATAAAAATTCCTTGGTTGCTTTGACGTATCTGAAGTCCCAGAAAGAAGGATAGTTCTCCAAGTAATGACATTTCAAATTCACTCTGCATGTCTTTTGCAAATTTCTGGCTTAACCTGTCATCATCACTACCAAAAATAATATCATCAACGTAAACTTCAATTAATAAAATATTACCTTGACTTACCTTGATGTAGAGGTTGCTATCTACACTTCCTTTTCTGAACCCTGCCTGCTGTAGATACTTATCCATTCTGGAGTACCATGCTCTAGGAGCATGTTTTAGACCATACAAGGTCTTCTTTAATTTACACACATAGTCTGTGTTATCTGAAAACTGAAATCCTTCTGGTTGTTCAATGTAGACTTCTTCTTCAAGTTCCCCATTCAGAAAAGATGATTTTACGTCCATCTGATATACTTTAACATTTTTTGAGCATGCATAAGCTAAAAGCAAATGGATTGCTTCCATTCTGGCAATTGGGGAATATGTCTCTTCAAAGTCGATTCCTTCAATATGTGCATATCCTTTACATACCAATCTATCTTTGTTCCTTGTAACCTATCCATCTTCATTCAATTTATTCCTGAAAAACCATTTTGTGCCGATCACATTCTTATTCTTTGGTCTTGGAACCAAATCCCAAGTGTCATTTTTCTCTATTTGATCCAATTCTTCATCCATGGCCTTATTCAAAAATTCATCCTTGTTGGTTTCTTCAAAACAATTTGGTTCAATTGTAGATAAGAGTGCTAGGTGTGTTTGTTCTGGTGAATGGATTTTTCTTCTAGTCTCAACTCCTGCATCTTTGTTTCTAATAATCTGATCCGAAGGATGATTCTTCTGTACTCGTTTGCTAGGTGTCTTTGGAGATACTTGTTGAACTTGCTCTTCTACTTCTGTCGGATTCTCATCATCTTCATCTTCTTCTTCTTCAAAAATTTGTTCCATTGATTTGTTTTCTTCTTTCTTTGATTCTAGTATGTCTATTTCATCAATTGTTACGTTGATGCTTTCCACAACTTTATTTAATCTTAGATTGTAACACTTATATGCTTTCCTTGTACTTGAGTAAGCAAAAAGTATTCCTTTGTCCACACGAGAGTCAAACTTTCCCATTCTACCATCTTCTCTTTTGATGTAGCATTTGCTTCCAAAAACTCTGAAGTGCTTCGCATTTGCTGGTCTTCCTTTCCATAGCTTGTATGGAGTTTTATTAGTGTTGTTTCTAAGTATTACTCTGTTTTGAATGTGAATTGTTGTATGCATTGCCTATGTCCAAAAAATATCTGTCAACTTTGAATCCATTATCATTGTTCGAGCCATTTCTTGTACTATCCTATTCTTTCTTTCAACAACTCCATTCTGTTGAGGTGTCCTAGCGACGGAGAATTGCCTTTTTATTCCATGATTG
>ML801351.1:197613-208368 GCA_009831015.1 Picea engelmannii
GCTCTAGTGTCTTTTTTGAGTGAAATTGCCTTCTTTTGCTCAGTCTTTTGCAACCTGTTTTGCATAGATATTTACCCAGAGTTTGTAGTTGGTTTGTGAATTTGTTTGGATTGGTTTTTTTTATTCTTTTCACTCTCTCTTGTCTTTATTGGAGATTGAAACCTCTTTCAGATAAGTGAAGTTGCTTTTTCTAGCTCCATGTTTTGTCGGGACAATTTTGAGTGATTTCTCTTTCTCCCTATCATTTCTTGGATTCTTCTTTGCATTTTATTGTCTTCCTTGAATTCTTGATTGGTTTTAGAATCCTTGTTGGTTTTATTTTTTATCAAAAAAAATTTCTACTTGTCGTCTTTCATACCTCACTGCCTTGAGTGCATGCTTTGTTTGTAGCCCTTTTGCTTTGTGTCTTTTGCATCTGCATAGGACTCTTTCTCCTGATTGAAAGTAGTGGAGTATTGAAGGATTTGTATTTACTTTCTGTATACATCATAATAAAACAAATATGATAGATGCATTTTCACTTTTGGGTAGTGAAACTAGCTTGCATTTGAAGTAGCGAAATTACATGTTTTTTGGCATTTTTGGGACATTGTGCATATGAAATGATGAAGGTTTTCTCCTTCTCATAGCATAGATTTCATAGAAATTAAAAGATTGCATATTTATCTCTTTGCATAAATTCCGAGTCGGTCAAAATACCATATTTTCCACGCCATTTTCCTTTTGAGTAACAATAGCCTTAAAAATCAAGCGCTAAACTAAAAATTGATTAGACATTTTTATATTTTCTGGTAGCAAACCTACATTAGTTTAGGGTGTAGGGATTTGGAATAGGTGTGAAAGATAACTTTAAAAATATGGAAACAAACACAAGATCTTGTGTTAGGGAGAGACAAAATCAAATTGCTACATTTTATCCTGGGAATCCCTTCTCACACAAGGGTCAAACCTGAGGTCCCATTGAGACTGGCAGAGTTACTCACCCTGCTTTGTTGGTATTGGTGTAGAGATTGTGTGTATTATGGGGTCTCTTGAAGGTATACCCACAATGATGAGTGGAAGCCTTTAAATTTGATTTTGGGCTAGATACCCTACCCTTGCATGTGGATCAGATTGTTGATTGTTTCCCTAGGCATCACTGTTGTAGTTGGTAACCTTAGTGTCCTATCTCTTTAGGGTCTTTATACAAGGTGACTGTGGAGGGGAAAGTCTTCACGATACCTGGAATCGATGTTGGCCAGACTCACTCGGGCTCCTTGGAGGGTATACCCATGATTATGTGTGTGAGATTGCACCAGGGTGTAAGTCCATTAAGCAGGTCATCAACGTAAATTTTCCACCTGCTCAATCTCAGCCCCTTCGTACTTTGTTCCCACGATGTTGGATTTCATCACCAACTAGTGTGCTCATTGTGAGACAGTTTTGTTTGCTTACTTTCTTACTAGATTTTTAGCATGTGTTGTTTGTTCTCCCTAGAAGAATCTAGGTTGGATCTTTATTTTTATGGCGTCAGTTCCTGGAATGACCAATGAAGGAACTCCTTTGCTAGGGGAACAATTTTTTTTTCCTCCTTACAGAAATGTTGGTCCTCCTTACATCGCTACTTTGAGCCTTCTAGGTCTCACAATTGGGTTACTGGTATAGTTGTTTTCCACTCCGGTGATCTTGAATGTAGGTGCTTCAGATGTAAGAACACCACCCATACATCAACCTCATGTTGACCTTTCTCCTTCATTGCCCATCAGGTCTCCTTCCATTTCTCCTTCTTCGCTTAGTGAAAGATCTCAAGTGAGTGGCCAGATTGATAAGAAGAAGAAGAACCAGAAAGAGACCAAACTTCCAACTATATATGTTGGACCCAAGAAACTAGCTACTATTAATAGTATTGGGAGGGTTGATGAGGTCGATAAGATTAAAATGAAGAATCTGAAACCCAAATTCCCTTGCAATATTTGTAAGGGTGACCATTTTTTGAGGGATTTCCTTGGTATTCCCAAGGTCTTAGAAATGTGGTCCTCCACGTCATCATCTCCTGCTGGACATGTTGGTGACACCCCATCAAATAGTGATGTTAAGGTTGGTAAGAATAAGACAACTCTCAAGTTTCCTTGCATGTTATGTAAAGGCGATCATTATTCTCACCTTTGTCCTCGTATGGATGAGGCTTCTTCTCTTTTGGAAAGCTTCAATTTCCAACTGGTTATAGTAAGATTTCCCCCAACCCATCGTTAATTGATGGAATGGTCAATCCAATTCCATCCCCGGTCAGTCTGGTTGATCAGGTGGTCAATCTAGTTTCATCCTCGATTGAACCACTAACCCAAGCAGCTGATCCAATTCTGTCATCGATCAACTCCACTTTTCATCTGAAAAGTGAAACCCAAGTGACTAATCCAATCCCTTCGTTGGTCAGTCCCACCCTTCATCTAAAGAGTGCCAACATGGTCAATCCCACTCCTCCTCTGACGAGTTACGAAGTGGTTTCTTTGGTCCCTTCATCGATCAGTTTGATTGATCATGTTGTCAATCTAGTCACGTCCTTCGTTGAACTAGTTGACAAAGTGGTCAATCTGGTTCTGTCATCGTTCAATCCCACTCCTCCTTTGAGGAGTGCCAAAGTGGTTGCTTCGGTTAGATCATTGGTCAATCCCACTCCTCCTCTGAAGAGTGCCAAAGTGGTCGATTTGGTTCTGTCATCGGTCGATCCCAGTCCTCCATTGAGGAGTGCCAAAGTGGTTTCTCTAGTTAGATCATCGGTCAATCCCACTCCTCTGAAGAGTGCCAAGGTGGTCAATCTGGTTCCTCCATCGACATTCGTCGACCCCATTCTCCATTCTCCCCTTGGAGAATGAAACCCAAGTGGCCGATCTAATCCCTTCATCGATCAATCCTACTCTCCCTCTAGAGAGTAAACCCAATATTGCCCACATTTTTCTCGTTGATACAAAATCTAGTGTGTTGGGGGGCATTCTGCCTTCTCCTACGAAACCCCCTCCAAGTAATGAGACCATCCTTTTTTAGTGGGGTGTGCTAATTGGACCTTGTCTTCCCTCTCACATTCCTTTCAATATTACAATACAGGTTTGTGGTCGAGACGTTCCTCATGAGTTGATAGATGAAGGCTCGTCCGTTAGCATTTTGTACTCTATTGCTTGGAAATATTTCGATTATCCTCAGCTTGTACCATTTACATAGAATCTTTTCACTTTTAACAGAAGAACTAGTCACCCTTTAGGAATACTTCCTCAATTTACCGTAACTTTGGGAGGGAAAACTATCTTCATTGATGTTATGGTAGTCCAAGACCCCTTGGATTTCTATTTACTTCTTGGGTGAGATTATGTCTATGCCATGAAATATATTGTCCATTCTTTTTCGTGTGATATCTTTCTTGCACGATGGAAGAATGGTGACTATTGATCAACTTTCGTTTGTTTTCCCTGACTTGGCCATCCACCTAATGACCTCCCTAAACAGTTCTTATATGTAGTCGATATCACCCCTGCCACAGATCAATTATGTGGCATTGTCTCCCATGAATTCAACTTCTGATGAATCAGATCCTGTAGTTGACATGGTGATCTATTTGGTAGGGCTATTGGAGCCTGATATCCTTACCCCTGGCGAGGACCTTGACATGTGTTCCTTCCAGAGTGTTTTCCTTCTATCCAATGAAGATCTATTGGAAGACATGATCGAGTTTTGACCCTTGACATGGTGTCCTTCCAGAGTGTTATCCTCTTGGAAGCCATGATAAAGAAGAGGCTACAAGAATAATTTCTCTTCTCTATAGCAAGCTCGTTAAAAAATGAAACAAAGGTCATGAGCATAGTTTCCTTCTCTGTATAAAGATCGTTAAAAAATGAAACAGAGGCTACAAGCATAATTTCTCTTCTTTGTGGCAAGATCGTTAAAAAATGAAACATAGGCCTTGAGCTTAGTTTTCCTCTCTGTAGCAAGCTCGTTAAAAAATGAAACAAAAATCTGGGGATTCAACCTGGAGCCTTGAGCATAGTTCTTTTCCTGTGGAAATCTCATTAAAAAATGAAACAGTCACCTCTTCTGTTAGGTCGAGTCTTTCACCAGATCTCGTAGATGTCAAGTCAAGTCTTTCATTAGGTCTCATATTTGAACCTTCATTTCATCCACCTGCATCTTTTTTCTCTATCTAGTACAGAAATTGGTAAAAACCTCAAAGTCGGTGAATGAATTGAAGCTTGGGGGACATGTCTCCAACCTTTGATGATCATTTTGGAGTTAAGCCACTAGATTTCAAGCTGGGAGCAGAGTACTGATCTTAGTCATTGTTCTTTCTCGCGCTCGAAAAAACATAAGAATGTAACTGAGTATACTTTTATCACTTTTTTGGACTTGTAAAGGTTATACGAAAAAGGAACCCCCTGGAGTCTCTTTTAAGATCTTTTCAGACTCTCTAAACGTTAAAATATTGCCGAGTGATCTTGATTCTGTTCACACTCGTTAAAAGGTTTGAAAGGGCATCTTTTGAGTGATAATTTGTCTTTTTTTTGGCCTCATGAGACTAACATTATGAAAAAGGACAACCTTGGAGTCATCTTTAAGTCATTTTTAGGCTCTCTAAATATGAAAAACAACTGATTTTACCTTCTCTGGACTCGTTAAACAATCATATATTGAAGGGTCCATACGGGACCGAACCCTTACTTCTTCCAATTTGTTAAACAAAGGAAGAGAGGCTTACCGAAGGTGATTTATATCAAGCATGTGTTACCCTCCTCAAGCTCATTAAAGTAAAAATAGGTACTCATCTATCTGGATGGGGGAAAATTTGAAGGAAGCAAGCCAAGTAGTTTTTGAGAACATTACCAGTAATTCTTATAGTCTCCCTTGAAACGACATTTTATATTTGCACACATTTCAATCCATTGAACCTCTACAATGAACCAATCCTTTGAGTTTCCTTACTCCTTTGGGTCACCTGACGAAAGTCACTATATCCACTGCATCATCAAGTTTTGGTCCCTGTCAAGTTTCTGCTATCATGCCTTAGTGTTCAAGGGAAGTATCTGCCTCAAGAGTGAACCATCACAAATTCATGTTTCAATACCCATGTCAGTCCATGTTCTTTTGATCGACCAATTACATCTATGTGTCAGTTTCATGTCGTTGGTGGGGGATGAACCAAGGCCCTCCTTTGACGAGTCTATTCATGTCGACTCCAACACATTATCCATGAGCTAGACTTAGAAACCAATTAGTACCTTGGGACCTGCATGCCTCAATGACATGCCTCCTCATGTCTGACAATGGGTTTACATCATTGACCTCTGATCAGATGATTCCACGGATGTTAGACTTCAAATCATCTATTCACATTCATTGGAATGTATTAGGGTACCTTGGGAATCATTGACATCAATGGTGATTTCCCTCATGCTTGTTAATGGTTTACATCATTGACCGGTAATCAAGTGGTTTCTTCCATGTTCAACATCAAGACATATATTCACATGGTTAGATGCGTACTACATTGGGATTTGTAAGAAGACCCTAGGTTGAGTGATCACTTTGATATGTACTTTTCCCAAGCTGCGACAAAATTTCTCTTGAATATTGACACATATACTATCACATAGATCCACTTTGTATTGGTTTGAGGTTATGTCTTGTCATCTCATAGATCCACAGTGTATTTTTCATGGCTACGATCAGTTCATGTCATGGAATTATAGATCCACATTGTATCTTTGGTGGCTATACCTTTTTTTCAATATAATTATGGATCCAAAGTGTATTTTATGGCAACCATACCTTGCAAGTCTTTATCACCCAAGCATAGGCCTACCTTGGGTTTGAAACATGGCATAATATTTGTTGATGGTTATGTGTAGCTTCGATCAGGTTCTCTAAGTCCGTACCCTTGCTTGAAAAAGTCTACAAATTACTTCAGTCATCAGTTTCTAGCTTCTAACTTCGCAGTTTGGGAGGCAATATATTACACATCAAAATTACTCACTTCAATGATGACCCATTGTCATCATTACAAGTGTTGCAAGTGTCACATTTTGGTTGTAAGTGTCGCAAACATCATACTTCCATATTTCCTATGTCGTGTCTCTAATGACATCATAAGCACACTTAAGACACCTTCAAAGACTTGTTTAAGAAGGAGAAATCATCTGATGAGGAGTACAAAGAATTTTCCATGAAGAAAACCACTTAAAAATGATTTTTGGAAGGAAACGCTCCCCTACCCACTGTCAGGGAGCACCAACACTCCTTGACCTCCTTGGGGGGAGAGTTGCAATGCTCTATGCACCCTTTTGGGGGAGTGCTACCCTTTTTGACCAAATATTGGGCTATTGAGGAAAATCAGGGGAAAATCCCCTTCATCTCTGAAGTTGGTTGGATTTAGATCCGAGGTCAAGGATCGATCTTAGGGAGGATCCATAACTAAAGAAGAAATATCCTCAACCTATTCCAAGGATCTCTAAGTTGGTTGGGCCTCTCCAAGCTTATATAAGGAGGCCTTCTCATGGTGAAAGGATATAGAGAAATTGAGAAGCACCTAAATTATGATCTCATAAGGAAAGAGATGGAGACATTGTGAAGCATCTAACTTATGATCTCATAAGGAATATATCTTTGAAGCATCAACATTTTGTGTATGGATTATTTTAGCAAGTGTCTGGAAAAAGAGAGCTTGGTGAAGTTGTTGCACCTACATCCATGGCTGTAAGCATGTCACTTTGTTTTCATTAATATAAATCTATGCTTGGCCTATTTCCTTTAAAGTGTGTGTACATTTCATGAACTTGTTTCTTTCATAGATCCATTATGAAGCTAATCATGGTAGAGTAGGAATTATCATTGTTGTTGCTCATTGTATTACAAGACCTTTTGAAGAACTTGGAGATCAAGATCATCCTAGATCGAGCAAGGACAAGCGTCGGTAAAAAGTTATTTACTCTTCTTCCTTCTTCTTCTTTTATAGTTTAGCTTCATGAAAAGGAAATTCAGTGTCCATAATAGCACTTTTCTGTCTTGGTCATAGGAGTCTAGTATCCAAGAGGAAATCCACTTGTCCGCAGGGGGATTATCCTATAACAATATGTTGCAATTTCGTTAACTATTCTTTCACTTTCTAGTGTAGTTATTCTTGTTTCTGTGATGATTTATGAGCTGCCTCTTTTATGGAATCCCTCACTTGGTAGTCAATCCTATCGATATCATCGTCTGTCAAAGTGTAAATAGTTGTATCTTTATGGGATTTCATCTTCTTCCACACATATTTTTTTCTCCCATGGTCCTTCTCTTTCCTCTTTTCCGCTATGTTTGGTATTGTCTCATGTTCATCCCCTGTTTCATCGCATTTTCCATTCCCTTGACCATTTACTTGGTCTTCTTCTTCATTGTTAGGTTTCTATGTCTCTATTTTGTTCGTAGGAACTTTTTGGCCTGGTTACCAATCTTACATAATCTGTTGGATGTATTCCTCTGTGATTTTGTACTTCGTCTGGACCCATTCCTCTCTCGAGTATTTATTTACCAATATATAGATGTGATGATGGTCTGTCCAAAATCACACAATCGATGCCTACGCCTCTACCAACTGTGGAGAAATGTGCAGTGTATCATGGATACACCTCTTAATCCTTTTATTGTACAAAAAGAACTCAATGTTGGTGTTTATCTGCCTTCTTTTGTTCATCGTGTACCAGAAGTTATTATAGTTAGAGGCCATATAGGGCTTACTTAGACCTAAAAAATGTGCCTCTTCTAGTTCATTCCACATTGTGAACACAATCAAAATTAGCAACCAATAATAATGAAATTCCATGCATTTATATTGTACATCCACGTAATCGATGAGAAACTAGTTAACTAGAAATGGTGCCCAACTCATTAATACCCTGTCTACACACTTTTCATTTGCAACTATCACACCCGCAGACACTTGGTCCTTCCTACGTTTTCTGAGCAACTTGCATGCCAATTATTGTGTTGCAATTCTTATTGTTGGGTCACAGATACTTGGTACATCCAACTTCCACACTTCTCTTACTATGTGAAATGTTTCTCTCATGGCCTCTAACAGAGCCCTATCACTCTTCTTGTCTACAAACAATAAGGTTGGATCTTCCCACTGTGTCGATAAGCCTGTGATTTGGGCAATGAGATATGTATCTATAGATATTGGCATGTCCATCCATAAGTAACTGACATGCACACAGGTTAACAACATCTTAACACATGCATTCACTTTGTGGCTCCTACCGAAGTGTGGAATTTTAAAGAGATTCAATATTCCATATCATTCTAACCTTCTAGCCCATACCTTTGGAACATGTATAGGATGGTTCATCACTATATATATTCTCAGTTCCAAGTATTCATGCGGTGTAAGTTCAGGGAACTTCATTGTGTCTGTAATATCATGGTATGCATAATTGAGTTGCAGAACCTTACCTAACATATCCTCATCTATGATGACCTCATATGGGATGTAGAGCATCACCAATGGATACTTGGCATCCTTCTTCAATGTCACTGGTATGGCATCATCCTTTCTTGGTAGAATATAATCCCTAGTAAACCTTGGTTCCGATGATGATGCTCCCAAAGTCTCCTCCACCTCTGGTGCTACTGTTTCTACTCTCATTCATTCTTTCTTTGGTAAGGACATTGTTTCCTTTAGTGGTTCCATTTTTGTAATCCAATTACTAAATACAACTGCTTTGACTCTGTGGTTTTTCTCAGGCTTTGCAACACGTCTCTCAACTCTCTCTTACTCATGTGCAACTCCAACTAAAAATAACCAATGTCTGTCGATCCTTCATGGCTTCTGTGCTGCTTTACTAATTTTCCTTGTACTTTCCTGTCTGTATTAATTGTCTAATCCCTTATTACTATTCAATCAATACTTTCTTTAAAGTTTCATTAATTTCAAATCCTTCAATAGATTTTTACCTTAATTTTCTAGTCAGTCACGATCTTCGTCAGATTTTTCCATTTCTAACGATGCGTCTCCGTGATTTGTTTTCATTATGTATTTTGAATTGTCATTTCCACCCTTTAATTCCCTTAATGGTATTTATATGCCCTGTTATGTGCAATTTTTTTGGGTTTCCTGTTCATTTATTGCACAACTTTCACTTCTGAGAATAATTTACTTGCTTGTCGCAGTTTTTTCCATCTACGTGAAACTCACTTATTCTGTGCACTGAATCTCGTTGTAACTTACTTAATTTTTTCATTTTTTTCCTTTGTTTTTATTTTCTCTTTTTCCTATTATAATACACTACTATAGTACAAGGGTTTTTTCACATGTCAGACTAGCATGTGGGTGGTCGGTCATCCCTATAGACTTTCATTCGAATTCCATTCACCATTCCTCTCGGGACTTCTCCATTAAACATTTCCAACTATGCAACACCTTCCTCTATCACATACTCAATGACGTATGGATGTAACCAATGCATTCGAAACTTTCTCGGATGTTGCATAAACTTGTTGTCATATAAAAATACTAAGTCTCCCACTTGGAATATTTTCTACTTAATATGCCTATCATTCTATGCTTTCTCTCTTTCCTTCTAGACTTGTTGATGGAATCCTATGAAAAATAGGTCTTCATCGAGTTGTAACAACTGTGACAATATTTCCTCTATTGTGCTAGAATCTGAAAGATCAGTAATTGTTGCAATGTGTAAACTAGGCACAATAAATTCTATCAGCATTACTGCTTCTTTCTAATATACCAACCTAAAAGGTGTTTGTCCTGTCAACTTTTTAATTGTAGTCCTATGTGGACATAATACAACAGGGATCCTTAAGTCTCAATCTTCCCTTCCTACATTGCTAATCTTTTTCAACGCATTATCTAAAATTTTATTGAAGGCTTATAATGTCCCATTTTCTTGAGGATGGCATGGCGTGCTCCTCTAATGGTGAATTTGAAACTCCTCAGTCAATGCTGGAATCATCTTATTCAACAATTGTGTCCCTTGATCACTCATTAAAATGTGTGGGAACCCAAATATTATCACTACAATATCAAATGGAAATCACACAACAATTTATGTGTTGGACTCTATGACTGGTGATACTTCGGCCCATTTGGTCAAATACTTTGTCACAGTGATTATATACCTAGCTATTGATCTCCTGGTTGATGGATTGATTGATCCAACGAAGTATATTTCCCATTTTTCAAAATCGTGTAGTGTAACCTATGGGCACAACGATGTCTCATCCCTTCTAGATGGATTTCAAACCCTTTGGAAAACATCACATTCCTAAAAATGTTCATTAGCATCCTTATGAGGTGTGGGCCACCAGAGCCCTGTGCATAAAATCTTTTTTGTAGTCACTTTACCTTCATATTTTCCTCCTGCAATACCTTTGTGTACTTGTGATAGTATCGTTGGTCTTTCATGCTCTAA
Source organism: Picea engelmannii (assembly GCA_009831015.1). Lineage (NCBI taxonomy): Eukaryota > Viridiplantae > Streptophyta > Pinopsida > Pinales > Pinaceae > Picea > Picea engelmannii. Next base: position 208,038 of record ML801351.1, read on the forward strand.
CACACATCATCTTAATATCCCATCTGCACCTAACTTTTATAAGTTCCTTGCAATTAGTTGATATTATGTTGCCTTAACCACTAACTATTTATTTTATGCAATTGTCATGTCTGATGGAGCCACTCATGTACTTAAGAATTGCACAATGTCTACTAAGTAGTCATCCACCATCCAAACTGAAAATAAATGTGTGTTTGGTAAACTATCATCTAGGTTCCCTGCATCTTCCCCTGATATAATGTGCGATAAGTGATCCGGTTATCCATTCAATTTACATGTCTTAATGATGACTTCAAAGTCATACCCTTAAAACAATAGTAACCATCTACAA
>ML801351.1:213388-244157 GCA_009831015.1 Picea engelmannii
AGCTCCCAGAGCTTGGTATGGCCGTATAGACAGTTTCTTGACGAGCTTGGGCTTTACCAAGAGTAAAGCAGATTCAAATATATACTTCAAGATCATGGATAATGAACCAGTAATACTATTACTGTATGTGGATGACTTATTCTTAACTAGAGAAGAAAATCTCATCGTTGAATGTAAACAGAGACTTGACGCAGAATTTGAAATGAAAGACCTTGGCCTAATGCATTACTTCTTAGGTATTGAGGTATGGCAGAGTCCAGAAAGAATCTTCCTTAACCAGGGGAAGTACACGGTCGAAATATTAAAGAGATTCAACATGCTAGAATGCAAGTCCATGAATACTCCCATGGAAGCCAAGCTAAAACTACTGGTCGATACTTCGTCAGATTTGATAGATGCCACTCTGTACAGACAGATTATTGGATCGATGATGTACCTGACGAACACCAGACAAGAAATCTGTTTTGCAATGAACACCTTTAGTCAATTTTTGGTAGAGCCTAGACGTGTTCACCTAGTGGCTACAAAACATGTGATGAGGTACCTTAAAGGTACATTGGATTATGGTCTCAACTATGATGGAGATCATGACTTCACACTGAGTGGATATACTGATGCAGATTGGGCAGGAAGCGTTGCTGACAGAAAAAGAAGATTGGGCAGGAATCGTTGCTGACAGAAAAAGCACTTTCAGATGTTGTTTCAGTTTGGGATCAGTTATGATCTCATGGAAGAGTAGGAAGCAATCCAGTATTTCTCTCAGCACAACAGAAGCAGAGTACATTGCCACATGTTCTGCTAGCTGTGAAGCTATATGGCTTCAAAATTTGTTTACATGCCTATTTGATTTGGAGATGAGAGAAATCACGATTCTATGTGACAATCAAAGATGCATTAAAATGACAGAGAATCCTATGTTCCATGACATGTTGAAGCACATAGAGATCCGCTATCATTTCATCCGCGACATGGTACAGAGAGGAGCCTTGAAGCTCCAGTACATTAGCATGCATGAACAGGTTGTTGATGTGTTGACTAAGCCTCTATCTCGTGTAAAGTTTGAACACTTTCGAGATAAGCTTGGTATTGTCTGAAAGGACCCTCCCTGAAAGGGGGAGTAGATGTATTTCTTTCTTCTAACCTCACTGTTAGACGTAAAGCAAGATGATTCATGCTTCTGACCTCGCTGTTAGACATAAAGCATGACGTCATGTGGTCCTTGCTTCTGACCTCACTGTTAGATGTAAAGCAAGATGAGTCATGCTTCTGACCTCACTGTTAGACGTAAATCATGACACCATGTGATCCTTTCTTCTGACCTCGCTATTAGACGTAAAGCAAGATGAGTCATGCTTCGGATGTCGTGTGATCCTTGCTTTTGACCTCACTGTTAGACGTAAAGCAAAATGAGCCATGCTTCTGACCTCATTGTTAGACGTAAAGCATGACTCTGTGTGATCCTTGCTTCTGACCTCATTGTTAGATGTAAAGCAAGATGAGTTATGCTTTTGACCTAGTTGTTAGACGTAAAGAATAATGTCATTGATTCCTTACTTTTGACCTAGTTGTTAGATGTAAAGCAAGATGATTCCTCGCTTCTGACCTCGTTTTTAGATGTAAAGCAAGATGTTGATGTGTTCCTTTCTTCTGACCTCATTGTTAGACATAAAGCAAGATGAGTCATGCTTTTGACCTAGTTTTTAGACGTAAAGCATGACGCTATGATTCCTCGCTTCTGACCTAGTTGTTAGAAGTGAAGCGAGATGATGATATTACTTGCTTCTAACCTAGTTGTTAGACGTAAATCAATATGTGACTGACACTGAGCTACCAACTTAACCACTGTGACATTGAGCTAGTGTATTATTGTGATGTGCCAGCCTAGTGTTGTGATGAGGTATCATTTTTACTGATACATATTTGATGCAGATGATGATAGCATTCTTTCGAGAATGATGATGCTGCTGATGAAGAAAACTTCTGATGACTCGTAAATGTGCTAGACAATGTTTCAATATGATATTGACGATATTTTCCTCCAGATGCCACTAATGATGCAGACCTCTCTCGCTTGATGCTGATGAAGAATACCCTTCTTGTTAAGGGGGAGTGTTGAAATAATGTAACTACGAAGAGAATTCTTATTATTATTTTTATTATTGGATTAAATCCCCATTGAGGATTAATCATGTCATTATTATTATTTTTGTTATTGGATTAATCCCCATTGAGGATTAATCATGTCGGTAATTGTATAAGGACCAAATCCCCTTTTGCGGATTAGTCATCGGACAATTACAAAGGGAAGAATAAGAAGTTGTCCCCAACAATTATTATGGAAGACCCATAATTAATTAAAGGTGGGTTTACCCACCCAGAGTGAGAGGTTGGCCCTGTCAGTTGTGACCTTTCACACGTGCCAGTCTTGTATAAATAAGAGGCTAGCGCCTCACTTCAAACACACAACTCACTTGCTCATTCTCTTATGAGGCAAGCTGCAATTACCAGTTGGAGAGAGGAGAAGAAGAGTGGCACATCTCTTGGGGAGGAAATTCTGTATTGGTTTGAGTTATCTCTTGAACATTGTATAAGCTATTTATGATAAGGAAGTTTTTATTGGGTTTTCTTCCCCTAGAGGGTTTCCCAGGATAAATGTTGTGTTTCTTGTGAATGTGTATTTCTCAATGATCTTGTTCTTATTATGCTCTTATCTAATAAAATGAAAAGAACTATAATAATGGCATAAACATTAACAATATGAACCTATCAGAGATACTTCCAACACTTATGACAGTCAACTTACAGTGAAATTCTATGTATTAACAAATCCTATATCACCAATGCAAAGAATGAAGACCTCACTCAATCATTGCATGAATAAAAAGAAAAGTAACTCAGTAACTCATTAAACATTAGTACACATAGGAAAAAAATAAATTAAAAGTAAAATCTGATCTCCATTGATAAGGAATCACAAGTCTGAAAAAATACAGAGAAAGAAAAAAAACATAATGATAACAACTTTGAATTCCTTTAGGTCTAAAATCCCCCCTCTTAGCTCATTCTAACCATAATATTCTCTTGTAACATGAAATATATATCACTATAGGTCCTTTCCATCTCACCAATTGGAACTCCAACCCCTTTCCCAAAATAGAAACAGTTACCATACTGGGTTTGTTCTTGATAATAACCCCCTTTTGATTTTTAAAATTCATCTTAGTTCACCCAAAAATCCTCCTGGAAGTCAACTGGTCAAAATACCAGTTCAACGGTCCTAACACAAATTTTTTCCAGCACATTCTACAACACATTTCGCAACACGGTCCATAGAGAATGTCCCAATTCACAACACCTGTTCTCGTTCACAACGCCAAAGGAAAATCAAGTGGCTACACTCCTTTCCTAACCTCTATTGTCATAGGGGCAGACCCAGGGTTTAGCTCCAAGAGCGCACCAACAAGCCCGAACTACTGGGCCTTTCGGAAACACTTGCGAAGCATATGCAGTCTCACCCAAAGTAGCTATGAGGGGGTTGTAGGAAAAATATGTCTACAACCAAAGGGGATATCAAGTGGATCCAATACAAGAACAATACATCATTTATATATCACTTACCTTCTCAGATATACTCTGCACAACTATATATCGGATCTAACACAATAATGCAATAGAAGTATATCAAATAGAAAAGAACAAAGAAGCAACCACACACAACACAAGATATATGTGGTTCACCCTCTCTATAGGGCTACATCCATAGAACTATGCTTTATTATATATTAATATGAAGCATACATTTCTTGTCTTCGTTCTCAGCTAGCAAATCTTCTCTCTTCTCCTCTCTATCTCTCCCCTCCCTGCACACCTAGCTGTAGGGTTGATCTTCGCACCTAGATGAAGATATTACAATACCAAATGGATCTCACAGTTATCACTTCTCTCTCACACAACAATAATCCCTCATGCCAATAAAAAAACTAGAACCAACAATACCAACAACAACAACACTAGAACCAACTCTCTTCCCTCATCTAGGTTCTTATTTATATATTACAATATATCACCAACATCCTTAGGCCGAGACCTAGGTGTCAACACCCTAGATACCAAAACCCTAGGTGTCTAAAATCCTAGGTCAACTTGATCTATGTTTTTAGGGCTTCGCCAGCCTGTCTTTCCCTCCTTCTTGCGCGGTGCTCCAAAGAATCCAACGCTGGATTTTTACGCTTGTTGATTTATCCATGGTTCGTCTTCCTTTCTGATCTATCATCCTCAATATCCTCACCCAACGTCTTGATTTCTCTTACTTCACTCTATATTTTCTACTCTTTTTCTCACTTCGAACCAGTAACAGTCACTGTGTCTTCCGCGTAGTTCACATTTTTCCTTTTCTTCCTTAATTTTTGCTTGCTTCCATAACCAAGGGCCAATAGGCCCCCAACACTCACCTGTGACTCATCTCGAGGCACTTCATATCTGATCCTTATATTTTTCTTTGACTTTATACTTCATAGGGCAGCCTGTGCTTTCAGTTCTAGTTCTCCCTTCCCTCCTTGTGCAGATCGTCTTTTCTATGTCTAGTACCCAATTTCAATTGCACCTGGTACCTATACCCTTTTCCTTTTTATTTTACTGAGAGCTGCGAGGCAACTGTTTGTCACAATACTATTTCAACTGGCTCCCATTCACTAATCCATTCTTCCATTCTCCATTCAAAGTCTTCAATTGCACAACTCCTCCTTTTGTTACATAGGCAAACTCATATGGCCCTAGCCAATGCATTCTGAACTTTCCTGGATGCTTCATGAACTTACTATCATATACCAATACCATATCACCTTGCTTAAATGATTTCTTTTTGATGTGTCTGTCATGGTAGGCCTTCTCTCTTTCTTTATGAACTTGCTGGTTAAATCCTAGAATAAATCTGTCTTCCTCCAGTTTGACCAACTGTGCAAGCCTCTCTTGTACAGTGCCAATGTCATCCATATTTGTAAAGGCTTCAATTCTCAGACTAGGAACCAAATGTTCCATGGGTACAACTTCTTCTAGACAATAGACCAATTTTAAGGGGGTCTGCATGGTCAGTTTCTTGCAAGTAGTTCTATAGGCCCATAATACTGTTGGTACTCTCAAATCCCTGTCATCCCTATTCAAATTTCATATCTTTGTCAGTGCTCTCTCCAAGATTTTACTGAATTCTTCAACTGTCCCATTTGATTATGGATGATAGGGTGTGCTCTTCTGATGGTGAACTTCAAATTCTTGAGTCTAGGCTTCAACAGTCTTATTGATGAAATGTGTGCCTTGATCGCTCATAAGTATCTTCGGGCATCCAAACCTGGTTATGTTATCATCAAATATGAAGTGTGCAATTGTAGTTGCACTACAATCCTTAACTTCTCTTGCTTCTTCCCATCTGGTCAAATACTCGGTCGTAGTGATTATGTATCTTGCTCCTGTGTGCTTCCTTGGTGGGTTTATAGGTCCCATGAAGTCAATGGCCCATTTCTCAAATTCTTGTGGGGTCAGTTGTGGTGCTAAAGGAATTTCATCTCTTTTGGATGGTCTTCCAACTCTTTGGCATACATCATAGGCTCTGTAATAGTCCTTAGCATCTCTGTGTAGAGTAGGCCACCAAAGGCCAACCCTATGAATATTCTGTGTTGTTTCTTTCCTTGCGTAGTGTCCTCCTGCGATGCCTTCATGTGCTTCTGCGAGGATCAATTATCTCTCTGCTTCCATAACACACCTTCTCAATATATTGTTAGGTCCCATATTGTATAGTTATCCAACTATAAGTGAAACATCTGCAACACGCACTACTAGCTATTTCTTCTAGGTGATTGTATATTCACTAGGTGCCATTCTTGTTGACAGGAACTGGACTATTTCTGCAAAGTGGTCATCAATTTTTCTAATGGTTAGCAATTGTGCATCCGACAGTGTATCCTCCAGGCTAGTAGGATCTTCTCCATGTTCCAACCTCGACAAGTGGTCAGGACCTTTCTTCATTCTTCCTGGCTTAACCACGATCTCAAAATCATATTCCTAAAATAGCAGAAGCCATATGCATAATCTTCCCCCCAACACTGTCTTGTTGACTAGGTATTTCTGCGTGGAGTGATATGTAAACATTTCAAAGTGTCCTCCCAACAAGTAGTGGTGGAAATTTTGCAGTGCATACACCATGGCTAACCCTTCTCTCTAAGTGGTGGTGTAATTAATATCAACTATTGATAGATTTCTTCTAGCAAAGGATAACGGGTGGTCGATGTCTCATGTTCCTGATTGTTCTAACACAACTCCCTAATGAAATAGAATATGCATCGAAATGCACGTGAAAATCCTTGCTCTAATATGGGAAAACTAGAATAGGCGCAATTACCATTTTTTGTTTCAGCGTGTCGAAGCTCTACTGGCATTCTGCATGGCCCTTAATGAACTTCATGTAGTATCTAGTGTGTCCCAACATAGTGCGTAGATTTTTGAATGAAGTAGGAGGGGGTAGATCAACTATAATGGCAATTTTAGATGGATCTACCAACAATCCTACTTGCATACAATATGACCGAACAACACTCCAAATGGTGAAAATAAAATGCACTTATTCAGGTTTAAGGAAATATGACACTGCCTACACTTGTCCAACATTAACCTTAGCCACTCAATATGATTATGCAAAATGATGAAAATGGTCCAATGATCAAAATATGCTTCCAGAAATTTATGTAAAAACTCCTTAAATGCTTCGACCACCACCCTAGAAAAGATGGCTGGTGCATTCTTCAAGCCAAATGGCATCACTGTATACTGGTAGGATCCCCATTCTGTTGCAAATGTCATCTTGTGGCGAACTTCCTTGGCAATTCAGATCTAATGGTATCCTGAAAATCCATCTGTAAAAGAATATTCCTCCTGTATGCCTACATTGTCTAACACTTCGTTAGTAAATGGTGTAGGGAATGAGGCATGCAAACAAAAATCATTTAGCTTCCTGAGATCTATGCAGATCCCGATCTCTCCTATCTTCTTGTCTTGTACCACCATAGGGATATTCCATTCTGACTCTTCGACATGTTCTATGATTCCTTCTTCCAGCATTCTGTTGAGCTCAATTTTCACTTTCTCCTTCTATTTAGGGTTCAATCTATAAGGTCTCTGTTTGAATGGTATGGCATCTAGTTTCAAAGGGATCCTCGTCTCTCCCATAGGCCCTTTAATGTCCTTCATAACAGTAAAATTGGTTGGAAACAAGTCATAATACCCATGTAACAACTCTGTGATGTTGTCAATAGTGGAAATATCCCAATAATCTCCAACATTTGCAAGTTTTGGTGTCTTCTTTGTTCCAATGTTGACTTTCTTGATCTTGATCAACTATCCAATGAATGGTAGCTCAACTCCTAGTACTTCCACCTCTCTCTGGCCTTTTGTTTATGTGATGTTCACCTTCCTAGGATCATCGTATTCATCAACATTGATGTTGTAATAACCTTGCATTTTCTGGAGAGGCACAATCCATTCATCCTCTTCTTGTTCTAAAGGGAGGCTAGATGCCTCTTCAAATACTTTCTGTCTTATGACCTGTAATGCTTGATCTACTGTAGGATATTGGATTTCGAACAAAAAGGAAGTTACAAAGTTTTGGGTCATACCTTCCCAATTTGTAGTGATGAGACACAGTTCTACTTGTAGGTACTAGTTTAAAGGGGTTGTGTCCAACGTGTTTATGAATTTTTTCACCCACTTCTCTTGAGGAATGTTTCTCTAGGCTTCCTTGCAACTTCGCACATGGTCCTTCGGGCAACTTCGACCTGTGTACCTAACTTCTTATCTTTCTACTTGTTCTGAAAATTGCGTTGTCATTAAAGTGAGACATTGTACCCAATATGTAATATTGTTTTTGTGTGTCCCCCACCATCTCGCTGGAGTTGATTTCAGGGCCTTATCCATTGCCAACAATCTTTTTTGTGTTGGTACAATTTCTCCAAAGTTCACTAAGAATTATTCTAAATGATTCAGACTGTCAAAGGTGGGCAAGTTACTTACTGTTGTGCCAATTCAATGAAATTCTTGGGTTAATATAGAACATCTCCTTGTAGATACTTCATACATTTTGTTCTGCCAATTCTCCAGTGCTTCTTCTGAATCCGATGAACATGTGTTGTCACTTCGCCAACTCAAATTTCTATCTATCATGGGATTAATGTAGTCCTTTTCTATGGCTGTTAATTTGTATATGTTTTCTAGTTCATATGCATGGTCTTCTTCTCTGATGGGTTCTATGTATCTATGACCTTCATCGAGATATCAAGATGCGATGAACCTAAGGCCATATCCTTCAAATGTCATTCTTATTTTCTTTAAATCAACCACAGTGGAATTATTAAAATCCCAATCAATTCCTAACAACACAGGGTAAGGACAACTATCATCAACTATTTAAATCACCTCAAAGTCTGCAAATGTCCTTACTCCGTCGATGTCCACAGGGACATGTTCCAATTTGCCAAAGGGGTTTACTGTCTGTTGGTTAGCCATCGTAAGCCTGATAGGGGAATAGATCAACGTAGGTTTTCCCATCAGTGCCTAGGTTTTCTTCATCATGACATTGACCTCCGACCCTAAGTCGAGGACCACATAGTCTATATCATACTCTCCAATCTGAGCATTAAGGTGTAGTTCTTTATTTTTCCTTCTCTTCTTATATAGTTGATGTACTGTTTTATTCAGTAAAGGATCTACCCTTCCTATCTCATATTTTCTGACCAAATTTGGAGTTCTTGTATGGATTTCTCATATTTAATCATCTCTATAAATGTATACAAGAAACTGACAAGTTTACTCACCTCTTTTCCATATCCAGGCAAAGCAGACTGATCAAATGCCAGAGGAATTCTACATTCTCTTACTTTTGGTCATGTCTTCGATGAAGAGCCTTGGTCTCTCCTGAATTCTTTTCTTGCCTCCTCAAAGATTTGTCTTTCTTTCTGTGCATCAAACACTTGTGTCTTCTCTGTAGCTTTACTGACTCCTAATTCTTCTATAGCCTTTCCTTGGATTACTCTATCCTCTTCTGTAACAACACCTCCTCTAGTGATAACATCGAATTTGGGATCTTCTCGTGAGGTTCTTCTTTTATTAGTTGTATTTGCAGTTTCTGTTGAGGTCCTTGTCTCTCCTGAAGCTTAGCTAGCAACACAGGACAATCTTTGATAACATGCTCGAAGGATTTGCAATAGCTGCAAGTCATACAAGGGTTATGACAGTCCCTTGCTAAGTGTCCTGGCTATGCACAGTTATAACAGATTATCTATCCTCGACCTCAACCCATACCTCCTCCTCTTCCTTGGAATCCACCACGAGGGTTGAAGTTTTTCCTCTCCCAGGGGAGTTATACTATGTAGTTCTTCCTTCTTGTTGTACTTTGCCTTGAATTGTGTATATATCCCTTGACCTTTCATAAATGAGATCGTAATCCCTACAGTCCCTGTCATCATGTCCTACTGACTTACAAAATGTGCAATACAAATTTGTGGGTGTCTAGACATATTTTTGCAGATAGTAACACTCACCAGGGCGATGTTGATTTCTACATACCACACACCAGGGTAGGGTAAGTTGCTTCAAGGGGATCAGAGCTCCAAAGGCCAAGTATTCATGAAATAGGGGACAATGTTCCTTGTCATGGCCTTTTGATTTGCATCTGACACACCATATGTCTTCTCTTTTATCTTTTCCCTTGTATTTCTTCATATCTTCGACCTGCAGTGACAAACTAGTTAGCTGACTCAAGATTTGACTCATACCTGAGTTGGATTCTCCCATAGGGGTTGATTCTAGCTTCATGGCGATCTCCAGCACCTAAGATTGCAAAAAAATCTTCTGTTGCATCAGAGGAAATCTGATGTGTGGTAAGAGAGAAACAATGAACCATTCCTTGTTCTGCTCATCTGGGATTTGAAAACTCAGATGGCCCGTCAAGGTCTCTAATCTATGATAGTTGAAATCTCTAATTTCAACTATTCTCTTCTTGATTTCTTTTAGTTCTGTAATGCACTGTGATTCTGACTTAGGTTTCTTGAATTTAGCAATTAGCGAAGTCTTAATGGCATTCAACAGTTTAGGTGTATCTCCTTGGAAAAATTTCATGTACCATCTTAGTGCGCGACCTCTTAGGGTAGTACTGAACTGAGCTCGTTTGATAGCTTCATCAGTGATATTCTTAATACTCCACATGGCTTCGTAGAGAAACCAATGTTTTTTAGGGTCTTCAGGTCCATCTCCTCTAAAGGTGGGTAGCCTCATCTCATCTGCCATAGATATTCCTAGGTTTCATGACTGAGTATGTGGTGGCATACTAGTAGTAGCACTCTAAGTGCTCTGGTGACTCTGATTACTCTGATTTCTTAATGTTTCTGAAACAACAACAGGATTAATAGTACTTACTTTGATAGTTGGCACAATTTTTGAAGCTTCTGGCTCTTCTCGATGAGGTTCCTCTATCCTAGCGGATTCTGAATGCTCTTCATCTGTTAGATCTTCCTCTTCTCCACTATAGAAACCCTCATCCCCATAGTTCTTCTTAAAAAAGTTCACAAGAGGAACTTCTCTGAACACTCTCCCACTGCACGTATGTCCAACCTCTGTGTCGTTGTCATTGTCTGAGTTGTTCAACATTAGCCTTTTCCAATCCGACTAGCTACTGTATATTCAAGATGTTTTTCTCATGTAATAGCATGTTGATCCTCAACTACATAAAATGTAAAAATTCTCCTCTAGGTCCCTTAAAGAAATATCTCTCTGCTTGGCTTTACGATTCTACTCTGTCAACAACAAACTCAGTGATATACCCTCCAATGGTACTATCAAATCAGTGATCTCCTGCTCTTGACATGGTGTTATCAAATCCCTTGACCTTCTTGATCAACACCAACGTCCAAACCACAGGAGGTCTAGAATTGATATCAAAATAGGTATCTGCTAACCTAGCTAGCATCTTGTATAACTCTTGATGGATTCCTCCAAATAAAATCTCATGTATATAAGTAAATATATATCTTTCTATCCAATGCTCTATACTAATTAGGGTTCTTGTTCTGGGCTTCAACAAAGTCCTTTTCTTGATCTTCTATCCACTTCTGAATCTCTATCTTCAATGGAAACCACCTTGACATTCCCTCAAGAAGATTTCTATCCTAACAACATAACCATTTTTTGGCACAGGGGCAGACCCATGGTTCAGCTCCAAGATCACACCAACAAGCCCTAACTATTGGCCCTTTTGGCAACACCTACAAAGTAGATGCAGTCTCACCCGAAGTAGCTATGAGGGGGTTGCAGGACATAGATGTCTACAACCAAAGGGGATATCAAGTGGATCCAATACAAGAACAATACAACATTTATATATCACTTCCCTGCTCAGATCTACTATGCACAACTATCTATTAGATCTAACATAGTAATGCAATAACAATATATCAAATGGAAAAGAACAGAGTAGAAACCACACACAACATAATATATATGTGGTTTACCCTCTCTCTAGGGATACATCCACATAATTGTTCTTTATGATATATTAAGATGAAGCATATAGTTCTTGTCTGTGTTCTCAACTAGTAGATCTTCTCTCTTCTCCTCTCTATCTCTCCCCTCCCTATGCACCCAGGTGCAGGGTTGATCTTCACACCCAACTGAAGATCTTACAATACCAGAAGGATCTCTCACTTAACACTTCTCTCTCACACAACAATAATCACTCATGCCAATAAAAAAACTAGAGCCAATAATACCAACAACAACACCACTAGAACAAACTCTCTTCCCTCATCTAGGTTCTTATTTATACATTACAATATCTCATCGAAATCCTTAGGCAAAGACCTAGGTGTCAACATCCTAGATACCAAAACCCTAGGTGTCTAAAACCCTAGGTCAACTTGACCCACGTTTTCAGGGCTTCGCCAGCATGCCTTTCCCTCCTTCTCATGTGGTGCTCCAAAGCATCCAACGATGGATTTTTCTGCTTTCTTAGTTGTCCACAGTCTGTCTTCCTTGCTGATTTTTCATCCTCAATGTCCTTGTCAAACGTATTTCTTTCTCTTACTTCGCTCCGTCTTTTCTTCTCTTTTTCTCACTTTGACCTAATAACAGTCACTTTGTCTTCCGTTCAGTTCGTGTTTTTCCTTTTCTTCCTTAATCTTCACTTGCTTCCATAACCAAGGGCCAAAAACCTCTAAACAAGACAAAAAAGATCATGGAGTACCTGATGACCCTGAGTATGAAGTTGGTAATTTTGAATTTGCACCAGGATGCTTGCAACCTATCCAACCTACAACTCTCTTCCTTAACTAGTTCACAGCGCCAGTTCACAGTGCCAACTCAAATACAACTTGCACACTTCAAGGAGGATGTTAGTTGATGGTATGACACAATATCTAGAGAAATGGTTAAATGTAGGCTCTGAAAACTATAAATCCTCCTTTACCTGATCTATCTTATGTGTTAACATCTAGCTCCATAGGGGATGGAGACCTCCCTATGAGGCTCCAAGAACATGTAGACCCCGTGCCTTAATATTCTATTCATCTATGCAACCCAACCTTGCAAACTTTTAGCTCTGCAAACATCCATAATTTGTGTGTTGTGCCTAATCCATTGGGTCAGTGGATTCATTCATACTGTTGTGCATCCTCTACAACTTATTAAAACTTTGAATACACGTAACTGAAAAGAGAACAAATTGTTGCAAACTAAAAATAAATTCTCATGGATGAACTTATTCATGTGCCTACTCCTACTTCTAATAAGAAATAAGTAGCTAATCATGTGTAATCATACTTCCAATGAAGCCATGAAATCTTATTATTAACATAATGATCTTCTGGTATGCAAATGAGAATAAAATAAAAATATGACATGGGAAGTAGACAATTTATGAGCATCTTGAACCTACAACTTACCAAAATCTACCACATTCTGAACTTGTGGAAATACCGAGTCCATGTAAAAAGCCACAGGATCCCGATACTTGTACTGCACTTCCATCTGGTACATGGGACTAAATTGTTTCTCCTTATGATGCAACTCATAAACACAATTTGCCTTGGATGAATCAAGAACAACAAGATCACCTCAAACTTTTTGATGATGGTCTCAAACAAAACAATTGTGAGAAGCATGTGAAATATTCAAATAATCATGAGAATCAGATTACTGCAAGCTACTTGCATCAATTTAAAAAGAAAGAACATCATATGCAATATGATCTTGCTTATATTGGAACATCTCTTCATTCATCTGATTAGTTCTACTCCCATGATAGCCATCCTAAACTTTATTTTCTGCCTAGAAATAAAATCGTTGATATGAAATTGGAAGCATATAATCCTCTAGGTCATCACAAGCCAAGAATGTTAGCCTACCTCCAATATCATCAACAAAATATTTTGGAATAGTGGCTGGTCTTTGAACAAATTCATCATTTTATTCTACAAAATCTGCCCCATAATAATCATTAACATGATTAATTTGAAACTTGTTAATTTCAAGATCCAAAGAAGAATAAAAACTTGAATGTGATACATAAGCATGTTGAGAATGAAATTCTAAATCAGATTCCCACTATGTACATCCTTCCTCAATTTCATCCGCATCCGAATCTAATTTGTTTTGTTCATAAACTTTGTCTTGTTCCAAACTTTCATCAGAAAATTGTTTTGGAAGCCTGCCACAAGCCCAAAAATTCTCCTATATCTCCTCAGCATCAGTGAACATCTAATCTAGAGATGAGGATTTTTTACACTGTAGCATGACAACAACTTTAGATGGTTGAATGTCTTTAGGCATGCTGGTAACAAATCTATGAAATCTCTAGTTGAACATGGAAAGAACTTCATTTTCCTTCCTTTTCAAAGCATAAAACTCATAGATATATTGGTCATCGGATTTATTCTTTCCCCAATATCTCATGAATATACGGAAAAAATCAGCCCATGATCCAATGGAACTGACTTCCAAATTTTTGAACTAGAATGCAACATATCTAACTAAAGATTTGCAAAACAACCTCATAACTACATCCTCGGCTTAGCTTCAAAATCATCAATGAATTTTTCAAAAGATTTTATATGCTTTTCAGATGCAACATAATCCTCTCCATTGAAAATAGGAAGATACTCAAAAAATTCAAGAGGATAAGAATTTAAGGTAGGTGGTAGCCTCAAAGGTCCAAAAAGATCTCTTCTTATTCTTGATTGAACTTCATTGGGATGAACAGGTTCAATAGGTTAATGGAAAGACACCACAGGGAGTTTAGAAGGAATCCCATATTCTCTATTCTCATGCTTAAAATATGAGTCAACTTCGGGAGGAATAGAGATATGGAATTAATTTTTTTCAATGGTTTCACATGATGATATAGGATCAAGATCAATGGTGCAGGAAGAAGGTAAAACTTTGTAACTCAAGGAAGAACATGCTTTTGTAATCTTATAGTCGTTTAAGTAAAAAAATCATAGGATAATCCTTTTGACACGCAAAGGGAAAGATAGGAACAAGATAATGAATAAGAATAAAATTTCATGGAGAAAACTTATAAGTTGGTACCTAGTTTTCCTACACCTCATTCTTTTGTCACTTGAGTGCATTCTCCAGTGGATTCTTTAAAACAATGGAGTCTCCGTGGTAAAAATAAAAAATAAAAAATTGTAGTATGTATGTGGCCAACCTCAGTTCACCATCTAAAGATGGATCTTTACTTTGTCATCCCCCAGGGATCATAATCCCTGGAAATGACACCATTTATGTTATCAATCCAAGATTCACCCTAGATTGTATATCAGGTGAGGTTGGTAACATACAAATAATTTGAATTTTAAATTTGAAAGATAACTTTTAAAGTCATAGGGATTTGACCATAAGGACAATCAGATCCATCTATTGTACACATTACCAACTAAATTCTTCAACAAAAGTGGCCTTATCAATTTAATATCAGACAATAGGCTTGATAAATGAATAAGGAAACAAAGCATAGGACAATCGTTTTGACACACAAAGGGAAAGATAGGAACAAGCTAACGAATAAGAATAAAATTTCATGGAGAAAACTTATAAGATGGTACCTAGTTTTCCTACACCTCCTCATTCTTTTGTCACTTGAGCACGTTCTCCAGTGGATTCTTTAAAAAAATGGAGTCTCCATGGTAAAAAAAATAAAAAAAAATTGCAGTATGTATGTGGCCAACCTCAGTTCACCATCTAAAGATGCATCTTTACTTTGTCATCCCCCAGGGAACATATCTTCACTTCCATCTCCGGAAATGACACCATTTATGTTATCAATCCAAGATTCACCCTAGATTGTATATCAGGTGAGGTTGGTAACATACAAATAATTTGAATTTTAAATTTGAAAGATAACTTTTAAAGTCATAGGGATTTGACCATAAGGACAATTAGATCCATCTATTGTACACATTCCCAACTAAATCCTTCAACAAAAGTGGCCTTATCAATTTAATATCAAACAATAGGCTTGATAAATGAATAAGAAAAAGGAAAATTGTGATCTGAACTTGTCAAAGATACTTCCAACACTTATGGCAGTCAACTTACAGTGAAATTCTGTGTATTAGCAAATCCTATAAAAATTATGCAAAGAACAAAGACCTCACTCAATCATTGCATGAAGAAGAAAAAAATTAAATCAATCACTCATTAAACATTAGTACACAGAGGAAAACAAGAAATGAGAAGGATAATTTCATCTCCATTGATAAGGAATCACAAGTTTGAAAAAATACAGAGAAAGAAAAAAAACACAGTGATAACCACTCTGAATTCCTTTGGTTCTAAAATCCCCCCTCTTAGCTCATTCTAAAAATACTCTACTCTTGTACATGAAATATATATAACTATAGGTCCTTCCCATCTCAACAATTATAACTCCAACCCCTTTCCCAGAATAGAAATAGTTGCAAACAAAGAATGCCACATTTTAACTAATTTCATGTTTTTTAGGAGGCAAAATTTTGAAAATTAGGCTTCAAAATTCCACTTGTAATTCTCAAAATATAATAGTTGTGTAAAATATGAGAATTTTTTTTGTATATAATATATTTATAAATAAAATCCTCTCTCGTTTTCTTAAAATTCATCTCCAGCTGGTCGGAATACATGTCGCAAAAAAATGTATCAAACAGGAAATCATGAAAACTGAAACAATAGGGCTCAAAGATTCGTTTTAATCTCCCAATCCGTGACACCTGTGTGAAAAATGAAAGAGGTTAAATTTATTGGGTCCATTCTTGATAATAAACTCCTTTTAATTTTTAAAATTCATCCTGGTTCACCTAAAAATCCTCCTAGAAGTCAATTGGTAAAAATACCAGTTCAGTAATCCTAGAACAGAGTTTCCGCAACACACTCCGCAACACATTTCACAACACATTCTGTAGCGCTTCTCTCAATTCACAGTCCCTGTGCTAGTTCAAAGAAACAAAGGAAAATCAAGTGGCCACACTCCTTTCCTGACCTCCAAGAAAGACAAAAAATATCATGGAGTACCTAATGACCTGGAGTTTGATGCTGGTAAATTTGAATTTTCACCAAGATGCTTGAAACCTATCCAACCTACAACCCTCTTCCTTAACTAGTTCACAACAACAACTCGCAACGCCAAATCAAATATATCTTGCACACTTCAAGGAGGTTGTTAGTTTATTGTATGACATAATCCTTGGAGAAATGGTTAAATGTAGGCTCCAAAAACCATAAATCCTCCTTTACATGACCAATCTTATGTGTTAACACATTCTTCATCCCAAAAGGCATCATTGTGTACTGGTAGCTTCCCCACTCTATTGAAAAAGTAGTCTTATGTATGTCTTCCTGTAAAATATTTATTTGGTGGTCTCTTGAGAAACCATCAGTGAAGGAATAGGCCTTCTACCCCCTTGCATTCTCCCTACATTATCCAGTACTTCATCTATAAAAGGTGTCGGAAATGGATCATGCATACATGCATCAATTAGTTTTTGTAGCTCTAAGCAAATTCTGGATCCTCTTGTTTTCTTATCTTGTACTACTATTGGACTTATACATTCTGATTCCACCATTGGTTCAATAATTCCTACTTCTAACATGTTATCTATCTCTACCTTTACCTTCTCTTTATACTTTGGATTCAATCTATAGGGTCTTTGTATTACTCACTTATCATCTAGTTTCAAAGGGATCTTCATTTATCCTATCTCACCAACTATCCCTTTCATTTCTACAAACTTGTTTGGGAATAAATCATGATACTCACTCAGTAAGTCTGCAATTTTTTCCATATTTTCATCATTCCAGTAGTCTCCTATATTTGCAAACTTTGGATTCTCTTTTGTCCATGTTATCCCCATTTTTTGAATAACTAAGGAGATTATGTCTTGAGGACCTCATGTTGTAGATATGCAGTGTCGATAGACAACATGACCAACAATACCCTTTCGCACAGATAGAAACCCATTCAAAACCATAAATGGTCACAATTTTGCAAATGACATCCACCACATCAACTGGTTTCTATAAGGCCATGGGCCTTGCTCCATGAGGTACAAGTCAGTATTATGGTGAGCATAATTTCAATATTTAAGTCAGTTGAGTATGTTGTATCTCATATTTCTCTATATTTCATGATATATGCTTGGACATTATGCCTTTTTCCCTGCTTCACCTTGGTGGTTGACATTTTTCCCTAGTAAGTGGTCTTCCTTGGGAATGGGTTTGCTACTAGGAACAACCTTAATGAGAAATCGTATCGTTTCCGACCATACTTACCACTTTCCATCATTATTCTCCTCCATTTCCTTATCTCTTGGGATTTTAGGGTGTATTGACCCAATAAGGGGTTGTCCCTCATTCTATGGGAAGAAGGGGCTGAAGGCTCAGAGGGGTTAATGTTGGGTAAAAGATAAAATCCTTGTATAAACCTTCCATATGCTTCACCCATGGATCACCCAAGAAAGCAGTGAAACACTTATCTTTGAGTAAAGGGGAACCGCGATATAATAAAGAATGATTAAATGGTTAGTTGAAGTATATGAGGTCTCATTACAAGCCGAACTATCACGTCCTTGAATATATAGTGGTATGAAATTTCCATCATCTGTTCACCAAACCAAGGTAATGACTCTCAATTGCATGGATGAGAGAAAGTGGGTCTCATCACGAGCCAACCTTCTCATTTCCAATTGGTGTTTGTGGGTGACATTGACATCATCTGGTCACCACGCTAGGGTAGTGACCTTCAACCTCTCCTTATTTAATATTGAAATAAAATACAAAGAAAGAAAGATAAAATGAAATTTATTGGCTTGGAAAAAGTGCATTGAGTATGAAGGTACCACACACCCTCTACAAAAACACCCATGAATGAGACACTATGACCCTTTGTATGTCACAATCCCTATGCCCATTGAGTCTTGACCCCAACCACTTCATCCATGTTACATGGATTAAAGAGGTATATCTTGTAAACTCTCCTTGATCTAGGGTAAGATATACCCAATAAGACACTTTGTCAACCCTCCCATATTCAAGCTTGAGAAGTCACATAGTGTCTTTGAGCAATTAATTGTTTGATATAGTGATCTTTTATGCACATGCTTATATGGATTATTTATTGATTGGATTCACTTATCATGATGTTATGACTTGATATCCTTGGAGGGCATACTCATTTGTTTTTGCAGGACCTAGTTGGTGGATAGTTTTGGGAGAACAAACCTAGCTTGGGATTCCATGTGTCTACAAGCCCACAGGTTGGATTCCAAGGGCCCGCATGTTGGATGAGAAATATCATACTTGGAAGGCCTTGATGATGACTTGGAAAACATATCCCAACCCTCACTCTCCAAAAAAATTTCCGGGAGGGGAAAAATGTCCTCTTTTTGAAGCTTGACATCATGTTTGGGGGGCTAGGGCATGGTGGTGAGATGGTATGGGTTGGAACTTGGAATTTTTGAGGTTTTTTAGGCTTTGAATATGAAGGAAGACATTTGGATTCTTGAAACATGGCTTTGAGAATCCTTACTACCCTCCTACATCACCAACAACATTCTCCTAGTGCCAAAATGTCCCCTAAAGGGGTGACGTCCTTGTAAATTAGGATTTTATTTGTGAAAAAAAGTGAAATTTTAAATGAATTGTTTAATATTACTTTTTTAAGAGGCCAATACTAGGGTTGTTGACCCCTAACCTTGTGATTTACCCCTTAATTTGTGGATAAGTCACCTTGGTGACATCTGTATAAATAAGAGATCTCATTTTAATATAAATCTCCCTCTTGTGAGAGGCCTTGGTATGAAATTTGCACCAAACTTGGCTCCTTTTATCTCTTGTGAACTTGTTTATGGATTTCTATTGGTGAATGGTTGGTGGAAGTCTAGCGCTAGCCTTGGATGATGCTTTTATAGCTCTTACGGTGAATTGTCTTGGCATTTCTCTTGATCTTGGTATGGTTTTCTACTATTATTCTATCATTTTCTTCAATTCAAGTATTGTTATGCTAGGATCTAGGTGGGAATTATAAAGGCATACAACCCCACCATAGTATTCATCATTTTATTGCTTCATCGCATTGATTATACAAGGGTTTTCTAAGAGAAGTATAAGGGCATACACCCTCTTAGGTTAAACCCTAGCCTAGAGAAAATTTCCTTGGGAAGTAAAAGGGCTTACACCCCCAAGGAGGTAGTTTCTTTAGATATTTTTTTATTTTACTCCATCAACCCAATATTAAAGGCACTAGTCATACTCTTTTTTTCATTGGAGAAATAAAATATTGCTTTGGGAAACATGAATTTCGATCATTTTTTCTTCTTACAAAGTGGATTGTACTCCTTTTTCCTTGAGCACCTTACAACCACTAAGGCATCCCAATAAAGGGGATACTTGTTTCTGTTAAAAAATTGCATCTTCAGCCATTAGAGTTGCATAAAACCTAACTCATTTGCTTGAATAACTCTCTTATCAACCATTGGATTTTGCTCAAAGTTTGCACACTTACTCTCCTTGGCCTAGCGCACTTTTTGGAAAATTTTGAGGGGATTTTAGTGGATTATTTTATTGTTTTAATACATTGAATATTACATCCATAAGGATTAAATAATGTTTTGTAGACAAGTGTTTACAATAACCTTATATTTTGTGCTAGAATATTGGTTTTTCATCTTGAGTTTAACTAGTCTATCTCTTGTATTTTCTACTTGCTATCTACCACTTATTGAGAATATTATAGTACCATTTTCTTGCTGATATATATTTTTATATATTTTTTAAAATTATGGACAAAAATCTTAACTTGTTGATCCAACTAACATATATCATTGCAAAGTGTCTTTTCTTGTGTCTCGAGCAAGTACAATCATCCAGAGAAGTACTATACCAGTGGGGAAACAATTACTTGACTTGCAAGGAATATCTCCCTACCTTTTATTCCACCTAGAATTGAACTTTAGGTGATTCACTTCCATTTCCATCCATCTCCATCTCAATCCCCCTAGGGTAACCGAGATCGCCTCCCTAGAGTGACCTAGTCACCCTTGAAGTGCGGGACCTACATTGAGGCGACATTGGGTGTAGGATTCCCAAGTTGTATCTCTTGCTTTGTGGTTGGGTCAGGATTTTCCCAACCTACAACTTGTGCTATAACATTTTTGCACCACTGTCGGGGAAGATTTTGAATCTTTTTTGTATCCTAACGACACTTTGGTAAGATATCCCAATTCCTTTCCCTTAGTTTTCCTGGAAACTCTACCTAAGGGACGTTCCTTTTCCATTTTCCTTGATGAGATCACCTTGAAGTTCATCTGGCGACTCCACCTTCCATGAACCCACTTTTCCCTTTCTCCCCTTTCATCCCTTGATGAGCCTTCAACTCATCTGGTGACTCCATTGAGGTATTACCCTAAGTTATGGAACCATGGCCTCACAGGACTTGCCATGGGCATTCCATAATGTGTACCCTTCTCTTGATTTTTAGAATGTCCCTGACTATCCAAATCATTGTCCAACAGAATGGAGAGAAGGTTTCCCCAAATTTGACGGTGATCTATCTCTAGCAGTCACCCATGTCATGAATTATATGAAGTATGCATCGAGCTTAAATGTGCTACATGAATATGTGTTGATGACATTTTTTGTTTATTCACTAGATTCAAGTCAAAAGGATTGGGTTGCACACTCATGTGATCCAAAAAGTATCCCTTCCTTTACAAATCTCATTGAATAATTTCCTAGGCAATATCGGCCAGCTAGTCAAATTTCTCAAGATTATTTCCAAGAGCTCAAACACAGTCTTTGCCGAGAAGTTTTTTTGATCGATGACAAGACCATATATGAAGAAAATATTGAAAAATATCATGCTGAAGAAGATTGGGATGAGACACATGATGAAGATGAAGTATCTACTCTTCCAATTGATGAGGGCATCCAGATATTTTCTCCTCCTACACATCAAGAAGATAAAATGATGAGTTATAATCCTTTTCAGAACTTTGATGATGCTTTGTTCCATGAATGTGGAAATGAAGAAAACTGCCAAAAGGATCTCGATGAAGTTTCTCTTGCACAAGGTCTGAATGAGACATTGTCCTCTACTGTCCCTTTCAAAGAAGATGAAGTTATCTAGTCTTTTGAAGAAGTAATCAACTTCTATGATAAAGTTGAAATCATGGAACAACCCCTCGATACAGTTGAAGATCACATTGATGATTTCATATAGATTGGGATATGTAAATAGGATTTAGGTTGTTTCATTTTTTACGGAGATCCTATCTACAACATTGAAGGCACATCTCGGATAAAGGATACAAAAACAATTCCTTAAGATGATTTCATTTTATGGATAGATGGTCCATATATGTTCCAACCAGATGATATGGTTACAAATTTGTTCCATCCATTCGAAGGTGACCTGATGCAACATTTTCAGGATGATTTTCAACCACCATACTCAGATTTTGATAGACTCTGGGTCATGGCCCACTTAGAGAAATTTGAGGTCCATACTACTAAACATAAGTACTTTCATGTTGATACTTTGGGCAGGGATTTGCAAACAAAGAAGAGACGTTTCCAGAGTCTGACGAAGGAGTTTTTCTCTAAGGTTGTTCCTTACCCTGTTTCCTCTTGTTTGGGAAATAATAGAGTTTTATTTGGATCTCTTGTCCTTTCTCAACCTTCAGGGAGTAGTGATATTCTAAGTAAATATGAATATGAGTCATCATTTATGTATAATATCCCCCTTCAGAGATCGATTGATCAATCTTGTGGCTACACTTTCAAGCAGGATGATCAAGTTGATGGTTTCTCTTTTCAGTAGGATTTCCTACCTCCCACCCATCTTCATAAGTTTTATTTCATGATCAATTATATGGGTGCTTATACTCATGATTATTATGTTCTTAAATTATCTTTGTTGTATTATATGATTAAGCATAGGGGGAGATAATTTGATGAGATGATCAAATTGTTGCACTTGTTGTATGACTTCACCTGACATCATCTAGCATGTGATATTCAGGGCCCCAATGCCCCAGTTAATTAGTAGGTAATTCATATTGATTATCTACATTTTCATCTTTATTTATCATACTAGTTTAGATGCATTTAATTTTCATTTTTCTCTACTTGAATATTGACTTCATGCTTAGTTTAGAAATTTTTGAAAAAATCTCAAAATTTTCTTTTTCTAGCTTAGTTGGTTTCTGATTATGATCATATGAGAAAAATGATGAGTAGGCCATCCTTCACTTTACAGTTTGATGTTTACTTGCATGAACAAGTCTACTAGGAGATGTTGTGGTTCTCATGCACTCTACAACGAGCACATGTCCCCAAGTAGAAGCCAAATGTTATCCCAATTTTGTGGATAACTAAGGAGATCATGTCTTGAGGCCCCCAAGTTGCATATATGGAGTGTCGAGAGACTACATGATCAGAAGTACCCTTTTGCACATATGGAAAACCCACTCACCACCACATATGGTCATAGTTTTGTAGATGGCATCCACCACATCAAATGACTTCCAAAAGGTAGTGGGCCTTGGTCCATGAGGTACAAGTCAGTATTATGGTGAGCATCATTTCAACATTTAATCTAGTTGAGTATGTTGTATCTTATATTTCTCTAGATTTCATGATATATTCTTGGCCATTATGCCTTTTTCCCTGCTTCACCTTGGTAGTTGGCATTGTTCCCTAGTAAGTGGTCTTCCTTGGGACCGAGTTTTCTACTAGGAACTCCCTTAATGATCCATCATACTATTCTCGATCATACTTACCACTTTCCATCATTATTCCCCTCCATTTCCTTATCTCTTGGGATTTTAGGGTGTACTGACCCAAGAAGGGGTTGTCCCTCATTCTATGGGAAGAAGGGGCTGAAGTAATAGAGGGGTTGATGCTGGGTAAAAGATAAAATCCTTGTATAAACCGTCCATATTCTTTTCCCATGGATCACCCAAGAAAGTGGTGAACACTTATCTTTGAGTAAAGGGGAACCACAATATAATAAATAATGCTTAAAATTTTCGTTTAAGGATAGGAGGCCACATCATGAGTTGACCTATCACATCCTTGAATATCTAGTGGTATGAGATTTCCATCATATGGTCACCAAACCAGAGTAATGACTCTCAGTTGCATGGATGAGAGAAAGGGGGTCTCATCACGAGCCAGCCTCCTCATTTCCACTAGGTGTTTGTGGGTGACATTTCCATGATTTGGTCACCACGCCAAGGCAGTGAACTTCAACCTCTCCTTATGCTATATTGAAATAAAATACAAAGAAATAAATATAAAAGGCAATTGATGGACTTGGAAAAAGTGCATTGCGGATGAAGGTACCACACATCCTCTACAAAGGCACCCATGAATGAGACACTAAGACCCATTGTATTTCATGAGCCCTATTCCCATTGATTCTTGACCCAAGCCACTTCATCCACCTTACATGGCTTAGATATAGATCTCTTGGAAACTCGAATTGACCTAGAGTAAGATCTACCCAACAAGACACATCATCAACCTTACTTTATTCAAGCTTGAAAAGTCACATAGTGTATTTGAGAAATTAATTGTTTGATATAGTGATGTTTGATGCACATGCTTATATGGATTATTTATTTATTGGATTCACTTATCATGATGTATGACTTGAGATCCTTGGAGGGCGTGCTCATTTGTGTTTGTGGGACCTAGTTGGTGGACAAGTTTTGGAGAACAAGCCTAGATTGGGCTTCCATGGGGCTACAAGCCCACAGGTTGGATTCCAAGGGCCCAACTTCCAGATGAGAAAGATCAGACTTGGAATGTCTTGATGATGACTTGGAAAACATAGCCTAACGGTCACCTGTCAAACAATTTTCCCAGGACAAGAAAAAAATCCTATTTTTGAATCTTGACATCATGTTTGGGGGGCTAGGGCATGGCGGTGAGATGGTATGCATTGGAAATTTGAATTTTTTTAGGTTTTTGAGGTTTTTACCATGAAGGAATAAATTTATATGCTTGACATGTGGCTTTGGGAAGCCTTACTACCCTCCTACATCACCAATGAACTTTTCCCGGTGCCAAAATGTCCCCTAAAGGGGTGATGTCCTTGTAAATTTGTGAAAAAAGTGAAATTTTAAATTAATTGTTTAATATTACTTTGTTAAAGGGCCAATATTATGGTTGTTGGCCCCTAATATTGTGATTTACCTCTTAATTTGTGGACAAGTCACCTTGGTGACATTTGTATAAATAAGAGATCATAAGATCTCATTTTAATATAACTCTCCCTATTGTGAGAGGCCTTGGTATGAAATTTGCACCACACTTGGCTCCTTTTATCTCTTGTGCACTTGTTTATGGATATATATTGGTGAATGGTTGGTGGAAGTATAGCACTAGCCTTGGATGATGTTTTTCTATATCTTATGGTGAATTGTCTTGGCATTTCTCTTGATCTTGGTATGGTTTTCTACTATTATGATATCATTTTATTCAAGTAGAGTATTTTTATGCTAGGATATATGTGGTAAGTATAATGGAATATACCCCCACCATAGTTGTCATCATTTTATTGCTTCATCTTAATGATTATACAAGGGTTTTCTAAGAGAAGTATAAGGGAATACACTCTCTTATCTTAAAACCTAGCCTAGAGAAATTTTCCTTGGAAATTAAAAGGAATTACACTCCCAATAAAGTATTTTCTCTACAATTTTTTTTATTTTACTACATCAACCCAATAGTAAAGGCGCTAGTCATACTATTTTTTGCATTGGAGAAATAAAATATTACTTTGAAAAACATGATTTTCGGTCATTTTTAATTCTTACAAAGTGGATTGTACTCTTTTTTCCTTGAGCACCTTACAACCACTAAGGAATACCCATCAAGGGGATACTTCTTTATTATATTACAAATATGCATCTTCAGCCATTACGACTACAGAAACCCTAACTCATTTGCTTGAATAACTCTCTTATCAACCATTGGATTTTGCTCAAAGTTTGCACACTTACTCTCCTTGGCCTAGCGCACTTTTTGGAAAAGTTTGAGGGGATTTAAGTGGATGATTTTATTTATTTAATACATTAAATGGTACATATATAAGGCTGATGTAATTTGCTGCATACAAGTGTTTACAATATCCTTATCTTTTGTGCTAGAATATTGGCTTTTCATCTTGAGTTTAGCTATTCTTTCTCTTGTATTTTCTACTTGATCTCTAGCACTTATTGAGAAGCTTATAGTACCATTTACTTGATGATATATATTTTTATATATTTTTTAAAATTAGGGACAACAATCTTAACTTTCTGATCCAACTAACATATATCATTGCAAAGTGTCTTTTCCTATGTCTTGGGAAGGTAAACTCATCCAGACAAGTATTATACCTGTGGGGTAGAAATTACTTGACTTGCAAGGAATATATCCCTACATTTTATTCCAATTAGAATTTATCTCTAAGGTCTTCACTTCCATTTCCCTCCCTCTCCATCTCAATTCCCCTAGGGTCACCGGGATCGCCTCCCTAGAGTGACCTAGTCACCCTTGAAGTGTGGGAGCTACATCGAGGTGACATTGGGTGTAGGATTCCCAAGTTGTAGCTCTTGAGTTGTGGTTAGGTCAGGATTTTCACAACCTACAACGTGTTCTATAACAGTCCCAATATTTACCTTGTGTGTCCTTAGTGGTTGTGCATACCCAACATATTTGAGATTTGGAACTTCCACTACATGTTTCCCTTCAGTTTCAGGAATTTGTATATTTCTTGGATCTTCCTCATCTTGATATTCCCTAGCCACAATATAACATTCCAATAGTCCATGAACTGTCATGGAAGTTATATGTGTAGTACACACAGGTACTACATCCATCAACCCTTCTTCTGAAAAAATCATGTTTCTAATGGGCTACAAAGTTGCATCTATCAATGGAGATTCATATTAAAAAGTACATGTTACCTTAAACATTTGATTTAGCTCATCCAAATCTATGGTTTCTCTGTGCATTTATGGTTCCAGGTACCATTTCTTGGGGATTTTATCCAATGTCTATATAAACTTATGCATCCATTCTATCTTTGTGATAGAACTCCATATATTTTTGCACTGCACAATATGATATGTCGGTTCACTTAATCCTGTATATTTTTGCACAATATACTCAACCTCGATACCAAATCTAACTTGCATCAATATTATACACTCTTGCCAGTATTATATTCCTTATTTATGTGAATCCCACCATCTTGTTGGAGTGGCTTTCAAGACAACATCTAATTGCAACAATTTTTTTGTTTAGGTATATGCAAATCAAACACATGTACAAAATATTCTATGTTAGTCAAACCATCATACTTGGGAGGGTTGCATAATTTTGTTCCAATCCAGTGCAATGATTGTGTCATCTGAGAACACCATTTGGTTGATACTTCATGCATCCTTTGCTTCCAATGTTCCAAACCTTCCTCTGAGTCTGACACACATGAGCTAATGCTTCTCCAACTTAGGGCACCATCTGTAGTTGGATTAACGTAGTCATCCATTCGTGTAGTCATATTATATAGGTTATCAATTTAATTTCCTTTACTTGGTTCTGTGTGTTAGCATTGAGAATCACCCTTAGACTACTACATGATAAGCCCAGTACCCATTAAATTTTTTATGAGATAATTCTTAAATGTAGTGTCAAATGGATAGAACTCAATTCAACAATGTCAAAACACTGGAAATTTTGGATGAAGTGCATAAAAAAAATTGGTCTTGTTTTAACTTAGGTCAGGGTTTTGAGGATTAGTGTGGATAGGAGGAAGACTTAGTAAGAAAATGAAGTGAATCTACCACTAGCTTTAGGCTATGCCGATAGACAAAGAAGATAAATGCTTAATATACAAGAACTTATTAAATCCAAGAAAACAAAAATCTAAGAAAGTTATAACAATATAACAATCAAACATCCATTGTCATACAACTACAAAACATCATTTGAATCCTTCAATGATAGTAAAATTTTAGAGTGAGAGATATTAATATGAAAAAAAGAAAGATAACTTCCATTAAACAAGATTTCATCAGATTTGATACATCAAAACCAAAGTAGGCTTTGTTTCATTAGCATCACTGAAAAGGTCTTTTATATCAACCATTCAAGCCTAAAAATTTAAATCAATTTTAAAAGGGTGGATCAACAAGGAAGAGAAATAAAGGTAGAGGGCATCAAACTGTCAACAAACTGTCAACATAAGAATTCCATTGGGCATGGAGTCAACACATCCTACAGATCAAAGGCACTCGAGCTCATACCAGACCAAAAGGGATATAATTGATGGATGGAGGTATAATAAAGATAAAAAAAAGAAGAATATCATCAATCAAATATCGTCTCTACAAAAATGAATTAAAAGATAACTAGAACAAAGATCATGAAAGGAGGCAATTACTACAAATCATTTGCAACTCATGAATCTCCTGCCTCATGAAAATCCCTTGATCTTCAATGCATGAAATTCCATTCAAGAAATATAAAATGATAAAATGATAAAAAAGAACACAAATTCTGATAAGAATCTCTCATGAATCTCTAATGGGAGAAATGTTAATTACAACAGGCCCTCAGGCTTACAATTGAGCAACTAAACTGCTCCTGTAGCTCTCTCATCTCTTGGATAATGAATCCAACTCACTTCAAGAGATCCCTCCTCTCTTAAATAGAAAATACCATCCAAATATCCTTAGGAGGTCGAATACCATCTCTTTCATTGGATTCTAAGCCTTGGACATAGGTGGCAATAGTCAAAGAGACAAAAATCCAACAAACTGCTAATTTTTAGGAAATTGTTGGAAGCCATTGATAAATTGTTTCCACCTCACTATATGAGGTCTTTAATGGAGCTAAAACTTAGGTGCATGTGTCCCTTGACATCCAAATGATCCATGAGAATCCATTTGAACCCTCCTTGACAGGTGGCAACCTCCCAACAAGGAGAATATCCAGTCAACTATGCAAAATAGAGAATTTGTAGCACATTTTGCAGTGCACTAGTGTTTTAATTGTTTCTCTCAAATTACAAACTGGGTCAGGATGAAATTTGGTCATCAAGTCAACAGGGATATCATCTTCATCCACAAAACATTTCAGAGAAACCCACTTTATATTTTTGGTTTTATGATCAAATTTGTAACAATAGCCGCTACATGAAATTATGTAGCGCCCTCCTATAAAATTGCTCTGCAGATTTTGTAGTGCCTTTTCTATGTTTGGATAGTTGATTATGTAGCACCTTTGGTAGTGAGAATACAAAAAAGTATGTTTAGATGATTTTGTATCTCCGGGCACTACGAAATCTCTGTGTTTTCTGTGTGATGCAACAACTCTTCAAAAACACAAAAGTTCTTAGTTGATGGATTATGAGATTGTAGATGCCTCCAGTAGGTGCAATTAGAATATTTCCTTAACACTTAAAGTTTGAAAAAACTAATCACCATAAACAATGGATCATCATCATATCCAATTTCCCTTTGTCATCCAATTTGCAGCAGATTCCATAGCGTCTTCCCAAACTAGGAGTCTTTGTAGCACCGAATTAGGAGCAGAATTCAAATCTTTGATAAAATAGTTAGACAACTTTAATGAACAAATATCAATTATACCATTTTAAAACATGGATGTTGAAAAAAATGAGATCGACTGACACTATATTCATAAATTAAATAATGCTAATGAGGGAAGATGCACTCAAGATGTGCTATGAAATCTCCTGATTCACTGGTGCTACGAAATGACCAAATTTGCTACTACAAATTTATGTGCTAATATTTTGTACCTCTTTCTTTCTATCAGTCCGAATGGTGCAACAACCTTCAAATTTCCAAATTCAAAAATCATTTCCCTTTTATTTAGATTAATAATTGTCTTATTTTCAAAGGCCTAGTCAATCCCCATTAGCATTGGGTATGGCTGACTGTTATCCACGATATCAATGCATTCAAAATATGCTACATTGCGTACTCTATCTATATTCACAGGTACCCTTAACAATCGACAAATTGGTACTATTTTGTGCTGGTTCACCATTATTAACCGTACGAGAGACAAAATCAACTTCGACTTCCCCATTGTCTCCCATGTTTTCTTCGACAAAACTTTTACATTAGAAGCCAAATCTAAAATGACTTGGTCCATGTCATAATCCCCAATATCGGCACTTAATATGAACTCGTTGCTCATCCTATTTTTACGCAGTACCTGATTCACTACCCTCTGCGCGATAAGAAGTTCCCTTTCTTGCACACAATGATCAATCATTCTGTGCAATGCATTTAATCCAGCTTCATCCTTCATCAATGAAAAACAACTTCTCATAAATTCTTTCAAATGATTTTCCTTTTCAATGGGATTCTTCAGGGTAGTATGATCATAGATCAAAATCATGTCAACCACATGGGTTGCATATGATGTTGATGCAACCAATCTCATCCTAGTATCTCATTCCTTATCTATTGATATGTATTTTTTTCTTTTTGTGGGTCAAATGGCAACATAGGTCATGTTTATTTCCTCACCCATTGCTCACTTTGTCTCCCTCTTTTTATCGCATCAACTCCTATCTTAGCTCCTCCATGCATGAAAACTACAGTTTTTGGTCCTTCATCATGTATCTTTGTTGATATCTTTTGTATATTCTGATTTTAATTCTAGTTATGATTCCCTCTTGCCTTCCACTTCACAATTTATTGAGGATGGTCTTCTGTTGCATGATCCAGTTCTCTACAATATGTGTAGGTTATACAATGATTCAGGCAGTCACAAACTAAGTGTCCTGATTGATTACAATTGTAGTACATCATTGGGCCTCTACCTCCTCTACCAAAAATTCCTCTACCTCAACCTCTGCCAAGCTCTCCTTGGCCTCATGTATTAAATTATCTATGATTATTATACTTTGGACCACCTCCTTCTGTCACAACATTTTCCTTCTAAATTTTGTACATATCTGAATTGTTTTCTCTCATCAAATCGAATGTGAAGAAGTCCTTCTCTTTGTGCCCTGTTGACTTGAAAAAGTTACAAAATAAATTCCTTTGCGTACTCTGGTATTTCTAAGGAAATGGAAAATCATGTGGATTGTGTCCCCATTTCTTGCATATTTCACAGTACCCCCTCCTGGTAATGGGTTTAGTGCTCCAATCTCCAAATACTGTGCAAAATC
>ML801351.1:244257-302477 GCA_009831015.1 Picea engelmannii
TATTATGGTGAGCATAATTTCAATATTTAAGTCAGTTGAGTATGTTGTATCTCATATTTCTCTATATTTCATGATATATGCTTGGACATTATGCCTTTTTCCCTGCTTCACCTTGGTGGTTGACATTTTTCCCTAGTAAGTGGTCTTCCTTGGGAATGGGTTTGCTACTAGGAACAACCTTAATGAGAAATCGTATCGTTTCCGACCATACTTACCACTTTCCATCATTATTCTCCTCCATTTCCTTATCTCTTGGGATTTTAGGGTGTATTGACCCAATAAGGGGTTGTCCCTCATTCTATGGGAAGAAGGGGCTGAAGGCTCAGAGGGGTTAATGTTGGGTAAAAGATAAAATCCTTGTATAAACCTTCCATATGCTTCACCCATGGATCACCCAAGAAAGCAGTGAAACACTTATCTTTGAGTAAAGGGGAACCGCGATATAATAAAGAATGATTAAATGGTTAGTTGAAGTATATGAGGTCTCATTACAAGCCGAACTATCACGTCCTTGAATATATAGTGGTATGAAATTTCCATCATCTGTTCACCAAACCAAGGTAATGACTCTCAATTGCATGGATGAGAGAAAGTGGGTCTCATCACGAGCCAACCTTCTCATTTCCAATTGGTGTTTGTGGGTGACATTGACATCATCTGGTCACCACGCTAGGGTAGTGACCTTCAACCTCTCCTTATTTAATATTGAAATAAAATACAAAGAAAGAAAGATAAAATGAAATTTATTGGCTTGGAAAAAGTGCATTGAGTATGAAGGTACCACACACCCTCTACAAAAACACCCATGAATGAGACACTATGACCCTTTGTATGTCACAATCCCTATGCCCATTGAGTCTTGACCCCAACCACTTCATCCATGTTACATGGATTAAAGAGGTATATCTTGTAAACTCTCCTTGATCTAGGGTAAGATATACCCAATAAGACACTTTGTCAACCCTCCCATATTCAAGCTTGAGAAGTCACATAGTGTCTTTGAGCAATTAATTGTTTGATATAGTGATCTTTTATGCACATGCTTATATGGATTATTTATTGATTGGATTCACTTATCATGATGTTATGACTTGATATCCTTGGAGGGCATACTCATTTGTTTTTGCAGGACCTAGTTGGTGGATAGTTTTGGGAGAACAAACCTAGCTTGGGATTCCATGTGTCTACAAGCCCACAGGTTGGATTCCAAGGGCCCGCATGTTGGATGAGAAATATCATACTTGGAAGGCCTTGATGATGACTTGGAAAACATATCCCAACCCTCACTCTCCAAAAAAATTTCCGGGAGGGGAAAAATGTCCTCTTTTTGAAGCTTGACATCATGTTTGGGGGGCTAGGGCATGGTGGTGAGATGGTATGGGTTGGAACTTGGAATTTTTGAGGTTTTTTAGGCTTTGAATATGAAGGAAGACATTTGGATTCTTGAAACATGGCTTTGAGAATCCTTACTACCCTCCTACATCACCAACAACATTCTCCTAGTGCCAAAATGTCCCCTAAAGGGGTGACGTCCTTGTAAATTAGGATTTTATTTGTGAAAAAAAGTGAAATTTTAAATGAATTGTTTAATATTACTTTTTTAAGAGGCCAATACTAGGGTTGTTGACCCCTAACCTTGTGATTTACCCCTTAATTTGTGGATAAGTCACCTTGGTGACATCTGTATAAATAAGAGATCTCATTTTAATATAAATCTCCCTCTTGTGAGAGGCCTTGGTATGAAATTTGCACCAAACTTGGCTCCTTTTATCTCTTGTGAACTTGTTTATGGATTTCTATTGGTGAATGGTTGGTGGAAGTCTAGCGCTAGCCTTGGATGATGCTTTTATAGCTCTTACGGTGAATTGTCTTGGCATTTCTCTTGATCTTGGTATGGTTTTCTACTATTATTCTATCATTTTCTTCAATTCAAGTATTGTTATGCTAGGATCTAGGTGGGAATTATAAAGGCATACAACCCCACCATAGTATTCATCATTTTATTGCTTCATCGCATTGATTATACAAGGGTTTTCTAAGAGAAGTATAAGGGCATACACCCTCTTAGGTTAAACCCTAGCCTAGAGAAAATTTCCTTGGGAAGTAAAAGGGCTTACACCCCCAAGGAGGTAGTTTCTTTAGATATTTTTTTATTTTACTCCATCAACCCAATATTAAAGGCACTAGTCATACTCTTTTTTTCATTGGAGAAATAAAATATTGCTTTGGGAAACATGAATTTCGATCATTTTTTCTTCTTACAAAGTGGATTGTACTCCTTTTTCCTTGAGCACCTTACAACCACTAAGGCATCCCAATAAAGGGGATACTTGTTTCTGTTAAAAAATTGCATCTTCAGCCATTAGAGTTGCATAAAACCTAACTCATTTGCTTGAATAACTCTCTTATCAACCATTGGATTTTGCTCAAAGTTTGCACACTTACTCTCCTTGGCCTAGCGCACTTTTTGGAAAATTTTGAGGGGATTTTAGTGGATTATTTTATTGTTTTAATACATTGAATATTACATCCATAAGGATTAAATAATGTTTTGTAGACAAGTGTTTACAATAACCTTATATTTTGTGCTAGAATATTGGTTTTTCATCTTGAGTTTAACTAGTCTATCTCTTGTATTTTCTACTTGCTATCTACCACTTATTGAGAATATTATAGTACCATTTTCTTGCTGATATATATTTTTATATATTTTTTAAAATTATGGACAAAAATCTTAACTTGTTGATCCAACTAACATATATCATTGCAAAGTGTCTTTTCTTGTGTCTCGAGCAAGTACAATCATCCAGAGAAGTACTATACCAGTGGGGAAACAATTACTTGACTTGCAAGGAATATCTCCCTACCTTTTATTCCACCTAGAATTGAACTTTAGGTGATTCACTTCCATTTCCATCCATCTCCATCTCAATCCCCCTAGGGTAACCGAGATCGCCTCCCTAGAGTGACCTAGTCACCCTTGAAGTGCGGGACCTACATTGAGGCGACATTGGGTGTAGGATTCCCAAGTTGTATCTCTTGCTTTGTGGTTGGGTCAGGATTTTCCCAACCTACAACTTGTGCTATAACATTTTTGCACCACTGTCGGGGAAGATTTTGAATCTTTTTTGTATCCTAACGACACTTTGGTAAGATATCCCAATTCCTTTCCCTTAGTTTTCCTGGAAACTCTACCTAAGGGACGTTCCTTTTCCATTTTCCTTGATGAGATCACCTTGAAGTTCATCTGGCGACTCCACCTTCCATGAACCCACTTTTCCCTTTCTCCCCTTTCATCCCTTGATGAGCCTTCAACTCATCTGGTGACTCCATTGAGGTATTACCCTAAGTTATGGAACCATGGCCTCACAGGACTTGCCATGGGCATTCCATAATGTGTACCCTTCTCTTGATTTTTAGAATGTCCCTGACTATCCAAATCATTGTCCAACAGAATGGAGAGAAGGTTTCCCCAAATTTGACGGTGATCTATCTCTAGCAGTCACCCATGTCATGAATTATATGAAGTATGCATCGAGCTTAAATGTGCTACATGAATATGTGTTGATGACATTTTTTGTTTATTCACTAGATTCAAGTCAAAAGGATTGGGTTGCACACTCATGTGATCCAAAAAGTATCCCTTCCTTTACAAATCTCATTGAATAATTTCCTAGGCAATATCGGCCAGCTAGTCAAATTTCTCAAGATTATTTCCAAGAGCTCAAACACAGTCTTTGCCGAGAAGTTTTTTTGATCGATGACAAGACCATATATGAAGAAAATATTGAAAAATATCATGCTGAAGAAGATTGGGATGAGACACATGATGAAGATGAAGTATCTACTCTTCCAATTGATGAGGGCATCCAGATATTTTCTCCTCCTACACATCAAGAAGATAAAATGATGAGTTATAATCCTTTTCAGAACTTTGATGATGCTTTGTTCCATGAATGTGGAAATGAAGAAAACTGCCAAAAGGATCTCGATGAAGTTTCTCTTGCACAAGGTCTGAATGAGACATTGTCCTCTACTGTCCCTTTCAAAGAAGATGAAGTTATCTAGTCTTTTGAAGAAGTAATCAACTTCTATGATAAAGTTGAAATCATGGAACAACCCCTCGATACAGTTGAAGATCACATTGATGATTTCATATAGATTGGGATATGTAAATAGGATTTAGGTTGTTTCATTTTTTACGGAGATCCTATCTACAACATTGAAGGCACATCTCGGATAAAGGATACAAAAACAATTCCTTAAGATGATTTCATTTTATGGATAGATGGTCCATATATGTTCCAACCAGATGATATGGTTACAAATTTGTTCCATCCATTCGAAGGTGACCTGATGCAACATTTTCAGGATGATTTTCAACCACCATACTCAGATTTTGATAGACTCTGGGTCATGGCCCACTTAGAGAAATTTGAGGTCCATACTACTAAACATAAGTACTTTCATGTTGATACTTTGGGCAGGGATTTGCAAACAAAGAAGAGACGTTTCCAGAGTCTGACGAAGGAGTTTTTCTCTAAGGTTGTTCCTTACCCTGTTTCCTCTTGTTTGGGAAATAATAGAGTTTTATTTGGATCTCTTGTCCTTTCTCAACCTTCAGGGAGTAGTGATATTCTAAGTAAATATGAATATGAGTCATCATTTATGTATAATATCCCCCTTCAGAGATCGATTGATCAATCTTGTGGCTACACTTTCAAGCAGGATGATCAAGTTGATGGTTTCTCTTTTCAGTAGGATTTCCTACCTCCCACCCATCTTCATAAGTTTTATTTCATGATCAATTATATGGGTGCTTATACTCATGATTATTATGTTCTTAAATTATCTTTGTTGTATTATATGATTAAGCATAGGGGGAGATAATTTGATGAGATGATCAAATTGTTGCACTTGTTGTATGACTTCACCTGACATCATCTAGCATGTGATATTCAGGGCCCCAATGCCCCAGTTAATTAGTAGGTAATTCATATTGATTATCTACATTTTCATCTTTATTTATCATACTAGTTTAGATGCATTTAATTTTCATTTTTCTCTACTTGAATATTGACTTCATGCTTAGTTTAGAAATTTTTGAAAAAATCTCAAAATTTTCTTTTTCTAGCTTAGTTGGTTTCTGATTATGATCATATGAGAAAAATGATGAGTAGGCCATCCTTCACTTTACAGTTTGATGTTTACTTGCATGAACAAGTCTACTAGGAGATGTTGTGGTTCTCATGCACTCTACAACGAGCACATGTCCCCAAGTAGAAGCCAAATGTTATCCCAATTTTGTGGATAACTAAGGAGATCATGTCTTGAGGCCCCCAAGTTGCATATATGGAGTGTCGAGAGACTACATGATCAGAAGTACCCTTTTGCACATATGGAAAACCCACTCACCACCACATATGGTCATAGTTTTGTAGATGGCATCCACCACATCAAATGACTTCCAAAAGGTAGTGGGCCTTGGTCCATGAGGTACAAGTCAGTATTATGGTGAGCATCATTTCAACATTTAATCTAGTTGAGTATGTTGTATCTTATATTTCTCTAGATTTCATGATATATTCTTGGCCATTATGCCTTTTTCCCTGCTTCACCTTGGTAGTTGGCATTGTTCCCTAGTAAGTGGTCTTCCTTGGGACCGAGTTTTCTACTAGGAACTCCCTTAATGATCCATCATACTATTCTCGATCATACTTACCACTTTCCATCATTATTCCCCTCCATTTCCTTATCTCTTGGGATTTTAGGGTGTACTGACCCAAGAAGGGGTTGTCCCTCATTCTATGGGAAGAAGGGGCTGAAGTAATAGAGGGGTTGATGCTGGGTAAAAGATAAAATCCTTGTATAAACCGTCCATATTCTTTTCCCATGGATCACCCAAGAAAGTGGTGAACACTTATCTTTGAGTAAAGGGGAACCACAATATAATAAATAATGCTTAAAATTTTCGTTTAAGGATAGGAGGCCACATCATGAGTTGACCTATCACATCCTTGAATATCTAGTGGTATGAGATTTCCATCATATGGTCACCAAACCAGAGTAATGACTCTCAGTTGCATGGATGAGAGAAAGGGGGTCTCATCACGAGCCAGCCTCCTCATTTCCACTAGGTGTTTGTGGGTGACATTTCCATGATTTGGTCACCACGCCAAGGCAGTGAACTTCAACCTCTCCTTATGCTATATTGAAATAAAATACAAAGAAATAAATATAAAAGGCAATTGATGGACTTGGAAAAAGTGCATTGCGGATGAAGGTACCACACATCCTCTACAAAGGCACCCATGAATGAGACACTAAGACCCATTGTATTTCATGAGCCCTATTCCCATTGATTCTTGACCCAAGCCACTTCATCCACCTTACATGGCTTAGATATAGATCTCTTGGAAACTCGAATTGACCTAGAGTAAGATCTACCCAACAAGACACATCATCAACCTTACTTTATTCAAGCTTGAAAAGTCACATAGTGTATTTGAGAAATTAATTGTTTGATATAGTGATGTTTGATGCACATGCTTATATGGATTATTTATTTATTGGATTCACTTATCATGATGTATGACTTGAGATCCTTGGAGGGCGTGCTCATTTGTGTTTGTGGGACCTAGTTGGTGGACAAGTTTTGGAGAACAAGCCTAGATTGGGCTTCCATGGGGCTACAAGCCCACAGGTTGGATTCCAAGGGCCCAACTTCCAGATGAGAAAGATCAGACTTGGAATGTCTTGATGATGACTTGGAAAACATAGCCTAACGGTCACCTGTCAAACAATTTTCCCAGGACAAGAAAAAAATCCTATTTTTGAATCTTGACATCATGTTTGGGGGGCTAGGGCATGGCGGTGAGATGGTATGCATTGGAAATTTGAATTTTTTTAGGTTTTTGAGGTTTTTACCATGAAGGAATAAATTTATATGCTTGACATGTGGCTTTGGGAAGCCTTACTACCCTCCTACATCACCAATGAACTTTTCCCGGTGCCAAAATGTCCCCTAAAGGGGTGATGTCCTTGTAAATTTGTGAAAAAAGTGAAATTTTAAATTAATTGTTTAATATTACTTTGTTAAAGGGCCAATATTATGGTTGTTGGCCCCTAATATTGTGATTTACCTCTTAATTTGTGGACAAGTCACCTTGGTGACATTTGTATAAATAAGAGATCATAAGATCTCATTTTAATATAACTCTCCCTATTGTGAGAGGCCTTGGTATGAAATTTGCACCACACTTGGCTCCTTTTATCTCTTGTGCACTTGTTTATGGATATATATTGGTGAATGGTTGGTGGAAGTATAGCACTAGCCTTGGATGATGTTTTTCTATATCTTATGGTGAATTGTCTTGGCATTTCTCTTGATCTTGGTATGGTTTTCTACTATTATGATATCATTTTATTCAAGTAGAGTATTTTTATGCTAGGATATATGTGGTAAGTATAATGGAATATACCCCCACCATAGTTGTCATCATTTTATTGCTTCATCTTAATGATTATACAAGGGTTTTCTAAGAGAAGTATAAGGGAATACACTCTCTTATCTTAAAACCTAGCCTAGAGAAATTTTCCTTGGAAATTAAAAGGAATTACACTCCCAATAAAGTATTTTCTCTACAATTTTTTTTATTTTACTACATCAACCCAATAGTAAAGGCGCTAGTCATACTATTTTTTGCATTGGAGAAATAAAATATTACTTTGAAAAACATGATTTTCGGTCATTTTTAATTCTTACAAAGTGGATTGTACTCTTTTTTCCTTGAGCACCTTACAACCACTAAGGAATACCCATCAAGGGGATACTTCTTTATTATATTACAAATATGCATCTTCAGCCATTACGACTACAGAAACCCTAACTCATTTGCTTGAATAACTCTCTTATCAACCATTGGATTTTGCTCAAAGTTTGCACACTTACTCTCCTTGGCCTAGCGCACTTTTTGGAAAAGTTTGAGGGGATTTAAGTGGATGATTTTATTTATTTAATACATTAAATGGTACATATATAAGGCTGATGTAATTTGCTGCATACAAGTGTTTACAATATCCTTATCTTTTGTGCTAGAATATTGGCTTTTCATCTTGAGTTTAGCTATTCTTTCTCTTGTATTTTCTACTTGATCTCTAGCACTTATTGAGAAGCTTATAGTACCATTTACTTGATGATATATATTTTTATATATTTTTTAAAATTAGGGACAACAATCTTAACTTTCTGATCCAACTAACATATATCATTGCAAAGTGTCTTTTCCTATGTCTTGGGAAGGTAAACTCATCCAGACAAGTATTATACCTGTGGGGTAGAAATTACTTGACTTGCAAGGAATATATCCCTACATTTTATTCCAATTAGAATTTATCTCTAAGGTCTTCACTTCCATTTCCCTCCCTCTCCATCTCAATTCCCCTAGGGTCACCGGGATCGCCTCCCTAGAGTGACCTAGTCACCCTTGAAGTGTGGGAGCTACATCGAGGTGACATTGGGTGTAGGATTCCCAAGTTGTAGCTCTTGAGTTGTGGTTAGGTCAGGATTTTCACAACCTACAACGTGTTCTATAACAGTCCCAATATTTACCTTGTGTGTCCTTAGTGGTTGTGCATACCCAACATATTTGAGATTTGGAACTTCCACTACATGTTTCCCTTCAGTTTCAGGAATTTGTATATTTCTTGGATCTTCCTCATCTTGATATTCCCTAGCCACAATATAACATTCCAATAGTCCATGAACTGTCATGGAAGTTATATGTGTAGTACACACAGGTACTACATCCATCAACCCTTCTTCTGAAAAAATCATGTTTCTAATGGGCTACAAAGTTGCATCTATCAATGGAGATTCATATTAAAAAGTACATGTTACCTTAAACATTTGATTTAGCTCATCCAAATCTATGGTTTCTCTGTGCATTTATGGTTCCAGGTACCATTTCTTGGGGATTTTATCCAATGTCTATATAAACTTATGCATCCATTCTATCTTTGTGATAGAACTCCATATATTTTTGCACTGCACAATATGATATGTCGGTTCACTTAATCCTGTATATTTTTGCACAATATACTCAACCTCGATACCAAATCTAACTTGCATCAATATTATACACTCTTGCCAGTATTATATTCCTTATTTATGTGAATCCCACCATCTTGTTGGAGTGGCTTTCAAGACAACATCTAATTGCAACAATTTTTTTGTTTAGGTATATGCAAATCAAACACATGTACAAAATATTCTATGTTAGTCAAACCATCATACTTGGGAGGGTTGCATAATTTTGTTCCAATCCAGTGCAATGATTGTGTCATCTGAGAACACCATTTGGTTGATACTTCATGCATCCTTTGCTTCCAATGTTCCAAACCTTCCTCTGAGTCTGACACACATGAGCTAATGCTTCTCCAACTTAGGGCACCATCTGTAGTTGGATTAACGTAGTCATCCATTCGTGTAGTCATATTATATAGGTTATCAATTTAATTTCCTTTACTTGGTTCTGTGTGTTAGCATTGAGAATCACCCTTAGACTACTACATGATAAGCCCAGTACCCATTAAATTTTTTATGAGATAATTCTTAAATGTAGTGTCAAATGGATAGAACTCAATTCAACAATGTCAAAACACTGGAAATTTTGGATGAAGTGCATAAAAAAAATTGGTCTTGTTTTAACTTAGGTCAGGGTTTTGAGGATTAGTGTGGATAGGAGGAAGACTTAGTAAGAAAATGAAGTGAATCTACCACTAGCTTTAGGCTATGCCGATAGACAAAGAAGATAAATGCTTAATATACAAGAACTTATTAAATCCAAGAAAACAAAAATCTAAGAAAGTTATAACAATATAACAATCAAACATCCATTGTCATACAACTACAAAACATCATTTGAATCCTTCAATGATAGTAAAATTTTAGAGTGAGAGATATTAATATGAAAAAAAGAAAGATAACTTCCATTAAACAAGATTTCATCAGATTTGATACATCAAAACCAAAGTAGGCTTTGTTTCATTAGCATCACTGAAAAGGTCTTTTATATCAACCATTCAAGCCTAAAAATTTAAATCAATTTTAAAAGGGTGGATCAACAAGGAAGAGAAATAAAGGTAGAGGGCATCAAACTGTCAACAAACTGTCAACATAAGAATTCCATTGGGCATGGAGTCAACACATCCTACAGATCAAAGGCACTCGAGCTCATACCAGACCAAAAGGGATATAATTGATGGATGGAGGTATAATAAAGATAAAAAAAAGAAGAATATCATCAATCAAATATCGTCTCTACAAAAATGAATTAAAAGATAACTAGAACAAAGATCATGAAAGGAGGCAATTACTACAAATCATTTGCAACTCATGAATCTCCTGCCTCATGAAAATCCCTTGATCTTCAATGCATGAAATTCCATTCAAGAAATATAAAATGATAAAATGATAAAAAAGAACACAAATTCTGATAAGAATCTCTCATGAATCTCTAATGGGAGAAATGTTAATTACAACAGGCCCTCAGGCTTACAATTGAGCAACTAAACTGCTCCTGTAGCTCTCTCATCTCTTGGATAATGAATCCAACTCACTTCAAGAGATCCCTCCTCTCTTAAATAGAAAATACCATCCAAATATCCTTAGGAGGTCGAATACCATCTCTTTCATTGGATTCTAAGCCTTGGACATAGGTGGCAATAGTCAAAGAGACAAAAATCCAACAAACTGCTAATTTTTAGGAAATTGTTGGAAGCCATTGATAAATTGTTTCCACCTCACTATATGAGGTCTTTAATGGAGCTAAAACTTAGGTGCATGTGTCCCTTGACATCCAAATGATCCATGAGAATCCATTTGAACCCTCCTTGACAGGTGGCAACCTCCCAACAAGGAGAATATCCAGTCAACTATGCAAAATAGAGAATTTGTAGCACATTTTGCAGTGCACTAGTGTTTTAATTGTTTCTCTCAAATTACAAACTGGGTCAGGATGAAATTTGGTCATCAAGTCAACAGGGATATCATCTTCATCCACAAAACATTTCAGAGAAACCCACTTTATATTTTTGGTTTTATGATCAAATTTGTAACAATAGCCGCTACATGAAATTATGTAGCGCCCTCCTATAAAATTGCTCTGCAGATTTTGTAGTGCCTTTTCTATGTTTGGATAGTTGATTATGTAGCACCTTTGGTAGTGAGAATACAAAAAAGTATGTTTAGATGATTTTGTATCTCCGGGCACTACGAAATCTCTGTGTTTTCTGTGTGATGCAACAACTCTTCAAAAACACAAAAGTTCTTAGTTGATGGATTATGAGATTGTAGATGCCTCCAGTAGGTGCAATTAGAATATTTCCTTAACACTTAAAGTTTGAAAAAACTAATCACCATAAACAATGGATCATCATCATATCCAATTTCCCTTTGTCATCCAATTTGCAGCAGATTCCATAGCGTCTTCCCAAACTAGGAGTCTTTGTAGCACCGAATTAGGAGCAGAATTCAAATCTTTGATAAAATAGTTAGACAACTTTAATGAACAAATATCAATTATACCATTTTAAAACATGGATGTTGAAAAAAATGAGATCGACTGACACTATATTCATAAATTAAATAATGCTAATGAGGGAAGATGCACTCAAGATGTGCTATGAAATCTCCTGATTCACTGGTGCTACGAAATGACCAAATTTGCTACTACAAATTTATGTGCTAATATTTTGTACCTCTTTCTTTCTATCAGTCCGAATGGTGCAACAACCTTCAAATTTCCAAATTCAAAAATCAT
This sequence comes from Picea engelmannii, assembly GCA_009831015.1. Taxonomy (NCBI): domain Eukaryota; kingdom Viridiplantae; phylum Streptophyta; class Pinopsida; order Pinales; family Pinaceae; genus Picea; species Picea engelmannii. The sequence continues at coordinate 256,080 of ML801351.1, forward strand.
TTCCCTTTTATTTAGATTAATAATTGTCTTATTTTCAAAGGCCTAGTCAATCCCCATTAGCATTGGGTATGGCTGACTGTTATCCACGATATCAATGCATTCAAAATATGCTACATTGCGTACTCTATCTATATTCACAGGTACCCTTAACAATCGACAAATTGGTACTATTTTGTGCTGGTTCACCATTATTAACCGTACGAGAGACAAAATCAACTTCGACTTCCCCATTGTCTCCCATGTTTTCTTCGACAAAACTTTTACATTAGAAGCCAAATCTAAAATGACTTGGTCCATGTCATAATCCCCAATATCGGCACTTAATATGAACTCGTTGCTCATCCTATTTTTACGCAGTACCTGATTCACTACCCTCTGCGCGATAAGAAGTTCCCTTTCTTGCACACAATGATCAATCATTCTGTGCAATGCATTTAATCCAGCTTCATCCTTCATCAATGAAAAACAACTTCTCATAAATTCTTTCAAATGATTTTCCTTTTCAATGGGATTCTTCAGGGTAGTATGATCATAGATCAAAATCATGTCAACCACATGGGTTGCATATGATGTTGATGCAACCAATCTCATCCTAGTATCTCATTCCTTATCTATTGATATGTATTTTTTTCTTTTTGTGGGTCAAATGGCAACATAGGTCATGTTTATTTCCTCACCCATTGCTCACTTTGTCTCCCTCTTTTTATCGCATCAACTCCTATCTTAGCTCCTCCATGCATGAAAACTACAGTTTTTGGTCCTTCATCATGTATCTTTGTTGATATCTTTTGTATATTCTGATTTTAATTCTAGTTATGATTCCCTCTTGCCTTCCACTTCACAATTTATTGAGGATGGTCTTCTGTTGCATGATCCAGTTCTCTACAATATGTGTAGGTTATACAATGATTCAGGCAGTCACAAACTAAGTGTCCTGATTGATTACAATTGTAGTACATCATTGGGCCTCTACCTCCTCTACCAAAAATTCCTCTACCTCAACCTCTGCCAAGCTCTCCTTGGCCTCATGTATTAAATTATCTATGATTATTATACTTTGGACCACCTCCTTCTGTCACAACATTTTCCTTCTAAATTTTGTACATATCTGAATTGTTTTCTCTCATCAAATCGAATGTGAAGAAGTCCTTCTCTTTGTGCCCTGTTGACTTGAAAAAGTTACAAAATAAATTCCTTTGCGTACTCTGGTATTTCTAAGGAAATGGAAAATCATGTGGATTGTGTCCCCATTTCTTGCATATTTCACAGTACCCCCTCCTGGTAATGGGTTTAGTGCTCCAATCTCCAAATACTGTGCAAAATCTAAGTATTTTTCCTTATGGTGGCCTTCAATCCTACACTTGGTACACTGGACTTGTTCACGCTTCTCATTTCCTTTTGTAAGTTCTTCCAACTAAATTTTCAAGGAAACTGACTGTTTCTGGACTCAATCCATCCCCCCATCGTCCCCTATGAGATATTATTCTATAATCATTGCAATCTCCAAATATTTAGGATATGACACAACCTTTTGTCGTATCGATGGAAGTGAATGTGTGGAAATAGTCCTGCGATAAACCATTCTCTTCGTTGTTGATCATGAATTTGAAATGTCAACCTAACCATCAAATCCTTAAATCTTGGATCATAGTCCCAAATAAACTCAGACTACACTTGTTTAATTTTCTTCAATTTTGTGATATATTGTGACTCGGACTTCAGTTTCTTGAACTCTTTCAACAATGTTGATCCAATTTTTTCAGTGTCCTTACTTGACCTGCAGGTGTAGTACTCAACAATTTCATGTACCATACTAATGCATGGTCTCTAAACGTTGTTTCCAATTGTGTAATGTTTTTGGCCTCATCCTCAACATTCTTTGCAGCCCAAATTGTCTCACATACAAACATATGTTGTTTTGGGTCCTGCGACCCAACTCCCTAGAACCCAAGCATTCTCAATGTATTTTCTAACCTTTCCATGGTGTTTTTTGTAGTACCTCTGCCTGGTGATGTTGGATAACTCTGACTAGACGCACTACTCCCACTGCTCTGTCTATTGCTACTCTATCTTCCTCTACTAACTATAAGTGCTTTTTACAATTCCTCAAGTTTTATCTCAGATCTAGGTGATGCACACAGGTTCATGGAATCAACACAGGATACATCCTGAGTAGGGCTTAACGACTCTTCTATTATAGGACTGAACTGAGAATATTTTTCATCTCCTTCTATGTGTGGTATTTCTATGATCTGGACTATTGCACAGAGTTTTATCCTCTCTTACTCATTGTGTGAGTTTCCTTCCTCAGCCCCAATCTTCAACCTCTTATACCTTCTTCCACTGCACAATACTCCAAACTTGTGTTCTTCTTCTTGTATACCTTCCTTGTTTATCAACATCCTCAATCCCTCCCTTCCTTCTTCATTTCTTTCTTCACTCTTCCATACATTCAAACTATCCCCCTGGTTAGCCCCCATTTCCCCTATGTTTGTGAATCCCTTTAGCAGTTAGATTCCATTCTCATAACACATTGTTGCAAAACAACATGTTTATCTAACTACCCAATAATTTCATAAACCTTCTGTGGGGGCCCTTAAAGAAATCTCTTTCTAGAACATTGTATGATTGGGTACAATCTACTACAAATTTTGTAATATAATGATCCATATTTATGAGAAAAATGAAATGAATAATAGACTGAATACCATAAAATGGAGATACAGAGAACAACAACAAATATCCAATGAAAAATAACTTCTATAGAATAAATAAAATAGGTTGAAACTGTAAAACTACAGAACTGAAAACAACTTGCTTAAATGGTGGTAGTTATCTCTAAGAAGAGATGTGGTTGATATATGCATATGTCTGAGAAGAATGAATACAATGAGTCTTCAGAGGCATTTATAACATTATTCATGAATTCCAAAACCCTAGACATCCAAAAACATAACCCTAGGAGATGAAACACTAAAAGGTATGTGGGCACCGATAGGTAAGATGGTACCTCAACTTCCTGGGGTCGTAACTTTTGCATACAACCGCTGTTTTAGGCGCGTGATAGCTTGTTGGAAAGGTATTTTTGAGAAATAAACATTATGGAATCAAACTCTAACTCTGTATATATTTTAACTGCATCATTCAAAAAAAACATTGTTTAGGGCCCCAAAACGGCCCTAGAAGTACATAAAGATGTACTAATATGAAAACTTTCAAAATAAGCTAGTTGGATTAGGTGGGTGGACACCAATATCCACCTAGAAGCTATTTAGGGTTTCATGCATCCCCAAAAGTGTAGAACCCACAATTACAAAGTGTCCACTATCTAATGTGTGGATGCATGTTCCATGTAGTCAGGGTTGAGCTCTATTGGTGTCAATTGTTCTGCGATCTCCGAGGTGTCCAATAATGGTGGAAAATATGGCCAAAGGAGGTCTAGATTGAACATTGGGTGCAAGCAAAGGAAGGGGGGAGTAAGGAGCTCAAAATAATTGTCACCCATAGCCTTGGTGATAGTGTAAGGCCCATAGAGAAGTGTATGAAGCTTCTGATGTGACCCTGTAAGGCATTCTTTCTACAAATGTAACCATACCTTGTCTCCCACCTAAAACTTATGCAGTACCTGGTGTTGATCATGATGTTGCTTGTACTTAACATTGGATTTCTATAAAATATCATGGACCTATTGGCGAATGTGTTGAATTTGCTCAATGAATCTAGTGGATTTTTTTGCCTCAGATTGAACATGGGAAGATTCTATCTATGTGGTTATAAGAGGTAGTGTAACATCAATGGGACCCAAGGGTTGGAATCCTAGCCCCACCTGAAATGAGATATGGGCGGTGAAGATATGGAGAGATTTGTTGTAGCTATGTTGAAAACAAGGAAGAATCTCATCCCATGTATGTGGATTCTTAGACTTATGCATGCACATGATGTGCACAATCATCTGATTGACGACCTCTATTTGGTAATTAGTTTCAGGGTGGAAGGCAGTGGATTTAGTGAGCTTGGTTTCCAACAGTAGACTCAACAAAAATGTGTTGAGGAACTTGTTGTCCCAATCGAAGATGATGGAATGTGGTATCCCAAAATGGAACCACACTCGTTTAAACAGGAGCTTGGCATTATCTTCCATTGTGATACTCTTCTTGTAGGCTGTGAGAATGGCCATATTTGAAAACCGATCAACCACCACAAATATGAAATCATTGCCTTGCTTGGTGGATGGAAGGCCATACATGTAATCCATCAAGATAGATTCCCAAGGCCTCTCTAAAGAAGAAAGTGGGGTTTATAAGCCTTACTTCTTGATGGTTGGTTTGGTAATGGCATAGGAAATGCAAGATATGATATACTTGTTGACGTCCTGTCGAATTTTTGGCCAAAAACAATGTTTCTATAGAACGACCACAATTTTCTCCACACCAAAATGTTGTTGGAGTTACTTCACACACACCTAGGATTTATTTTTCCTAAGGTTTTTCCTTGTTTATTAGTCATAATTAGTCATTATCCAATCTCCTATATTTTAGGGGAGAATATGCCACTTGGAGAATATTCGCTTCAATTGACACTTCAGTTTGACTAGTTGAGTTGAGTCTAGATGTTGCATTGGTTTTGTCACCATGCAACAGTGAGATCATCACCATGCTAATGAAAATTTTCCTTGGTATCATCACCATACTGGCATAGTACATTTGATTCCCTGAGTTAAATCCTCAGTACTCTATGTTCAGTCAGTTAACTGAACACTAGTTGACTAGTTAACTCAACTAGGTGGCAGTTCACTCCCGTAACTGCCTGAGAGACTAGAATAGGTGGAAAATCACTCCCATAACTGTTGGTGTGTATCTATATCACTCTATATCACTCTAGAACACCACTATGGATCATTAGTTACTCATGCAACCTATATCTATTGTAAATTATTCACTTTTTGAGTGTGGAAATAGTTAATGAGAATTCTTCCATTCTTTCTCTTCTTCTTCTTCCTTCTCCAATTCTCTATAAAAATGTGTGTATTATTGTTTATATAGATCTATTCTATGTAGTTTCAACACATTTACATGGTATCAGAGTCGACGGACTGCTAAGAAAAAGCTACACCAAATTATTTTTTGTCGGTACCGAAGATTGAAGAACGCAAAAAAAATGGAATATATGTTTTACTCACCGATAATACTTCTCATGCCTCATAACTATTTGGAGTGGAAGACAAATATTCTACTTCTTCTCAGAAGTATAGGTTTATACCAAATAACCATTTCAACAGAAGTAGAGCCTGATTTTGTCGATGAGAAAATTGACTTTCTCAATAGACAAGATATGGCCATAGGATGTATCCTCTATTTTATTTCTCCCAAAATTCTCCATCAGGTATATGATGACTCACAAGAATTCACTCCAAATGATTTATGGATCATATTGGAGGTTTTATTTGGGAATAAGGAAGAATGCATGCAAAATTTTGACAAAATAGAGAATGTAGAAAAGCCATTGGAAGATAAATCATCTCAGTTTGAAGAGCCTTCTACACAAGTATCTACAAAAAATTGTATTCCATTAATTGAAGATGGTGTCTACTCCATTTCATATTTGTTTTCTGAAATTCATGTGGAAGATGTATGGCATGCATCTCACGAGTCGCATGCAGATACTTTTCCATGCACAATGCATGCATCTCAGGAGACAAAAAGAGAGCTGCGCACATCCGATTCCATTATGATATTTTCTGATCCAAATTTGCGGAAACAAATTGGATATTTGAATTCCTCTCGGGAAAATATCCAATTTCAAAAAAAAATCGTCCGAAACGGAGTCCAGAAAGTGAAGTTATGATCGTTTTAAAATCAACAAAATTTCATCATTTTTTCCGAAAATGACCCCATGGTTTTCAAAATTTCATCCAAACTTTATTTGGATATTCTTCATTACAAGAAGATAAAGTGGATATGTTTGGACATCTCAATGGTTCATATACCTCATCAGATCTATGCAGACATCTACATATTCAACAAAATCTTCAAGGATCACAAACTTGCACAGTTGCGAGGTCTTCTTGGAGTGAAGGACATGGTTTTTTAGCAACTGTTTATTTCAATGTATCTTTTGTAATTGGGTACCTAACATGGTCTTGTTGTTGGGACCCATTCTTTATATTCATCATAGTGATGTTCATGGGGGGTGTTGGAATTACTTCACACACCTAGGATTTATTTTTCCTAAGGTGTTTCCTTGTTTATTAGTCATAATTAGTCATTATCCAGTCTCCTATATTTTAGGGGAGAATATTCCACTTGGAGAATATTCTCTTCAGTGGACACTTCAGTTTGACTAGTTGAGTTGAGTCTAGATGCTGCATTGGTTTTGTTACCATGCAACATTGAGATCATCACCATGCTAATGCGCACTTACCTTGGGATCATCACTAGACTGGTGTATTACACTTGATTCCCTGAGTTAACTCCTCAATACTCCCTGTTCAGTCAGTTAACTGAACACTAGTTGACTAGTTAGCTCAGCTAGGTGGTAGTTCACTCCCATAACTGTTGGTGTGTGTCCAGATCACTCTAGACCACCACTATGGCTCATTAGTTACTCATGTATCCTATATCTATTGTAAATTATTCACTCTTTGAGTGTGGAAACAGTTAATGAGAATTCTTCCATTCTTTCTCTCCTTCTTCTTCCTTCTCTAATTCTCTCTGCAAATGTGTGTATTATTGTTTAGCTAGATCTATTATGTGTAGGTTCAACACATTTACAAATGTCATGCCATCTGACTGTATTGAGCCTCCCAAATCATCTTTGCACACTCTCTTGCAAGAACACAGAGGTGGACCAAATGGCATAATAGTCCATCCTGAATTTTAAAACGGGTGACATTCATGCATGTACCCAAGAGTTGATAGGTAGTGGAAAAGTCATGATATTGATGATAAAGTTGAGGCCACTCAAATGCCTCATTCCCATAGGAATGGAGCACGGCGGTGAGTGAAACCATGGGAGGTCAACTGAGGTAGTCAACAACATGATTTGTCCTCCCTTTCTTATACTTGATGTTGAGATGGAATCGTTGCATATATGTGGACCACTTTTGATGGAAGTCATTCTGCAACTTCCCCTGTGTCTGTATGAATTTCAAAGTCTTGTGATTAGTGTGGATGATGATCTCCTTTCCTAGAATGTAATGTTTCCATTGAAAACATGCATGTACAATGGAATACATTTCTTTGTCATAGGTGGGGTATTTTTGGACAGTATCTGAGAGCGTCTCACTATGGTATGCTACTGGATGACCGTGTTGAGTGAGAACTATGCCGACAGTATAGTTAGATGCATCAGTCTCAATATCGAACAGTTGTTGATGATCAGGTGGGGAGAGTACTGGAGATGAGCACAAGTGATGTTTCATATCATCAAATGCTCGTTTTTGTGTCATATACCATGCAAAATATTCCCTACCATCACCCTTGGTCACTTGGTTGAGGGCCTATGCAACATGGGAGAATCCCAACATGAATCGTCAATAGAAGTTGGCACATCCCAAGAAGCTTTGAAGCTCGGTTAGTGTGGTCGGGGCTGGACAATCACAGATGAATTGGATCTTAGTTGGATCCACATGTACCCCGTGCTCATCAACAATGTATCCCAAGTATTGGTCCTTGTTCATGCCAAAGGAGGATTTTTCCATTTGGCATATAGATTGTGATGCTGCAAAGTGCTCAAAAGATGTTGAATATGTTGCATGTGCTCCTCCCAAGTTTTGTTGAAGATGAGGATGTCATCCATATATACCACCGAAAAATATTTGGTGAAGGGTCTCAATACATCATCCATGAATTTCATGAAATTTGTTGGTGCATTTTTTAATCCAAATGGCATGACCATCCATTCGAAGAGAACTTTTTTATATTTGAAAGTTTTCTTCCATACATCAATCAGTTTGATGGGAACCTGGTGGAAACCAAATTTTAGGTCAATCTTGTTGAAGAACTTTTCCCCCTCGAGTTGGTCAAGAAGACCATCAATTCAAGGAATTGGGTATCAGTTCCTGACTATGATTTTGTTTAATTCTATGTAATCAATGCAAATCTTCTAGGTCCCCTCTTTATTCTGCACCAATACAATTGGGCTTCCATAAGGGGAAGAGTTGGGTGTGATGTGCCCCTTTTGAAGTAGGTATTGGAGCTGACACTTGATTTCGTCATTTTCCATCAGGGATTGATGATAGACTGGTCCATTAGGAAGATGTGCACCAGGGGTTAGATCAATTGGATGTTTGAACTGGCAGTGCGTCAGTACCTCGATGGGTGAGGAGAAGATGTATCTATAATATTCCAAGATCCCATCCACTTTCTTTTACTGCAAAGAGAGGCTTTGTGTAGAGTTCACGGATATGGTGGTGACCTTTTGCTTACTATGAGCATGGATCACAAATAATACAAACTTCCTGGTTTGTGAAAGGACCTTACTACATTTCTTAGCAAAGATTAAAGAAATAGAACTAGGCGGCACTACCACTGGTATCCTGTACAATTATCTACCCAAAGTAATAATAACATGTGGGGTCTAGACTCATACAAAACATGTCTCTTCCACAAATATGTTTTTCCTAAAAGAACATCACAAACTTCAAAGGGAGAAATAACACAAAATACCTCATCTTTGAAGGGCTTGATGCCATAGGGAAGACAACACTATTGGATGACGTGGAGATATCTTCCTTGGCGAAGCCAACCGATGGTGTAGGGTTGCAGGTGTGGTTTCATCGATAGGTCTAGCCACTTGATGACCCTTTCTAATATCATGTTTTTCTAACTGTCATTATCGACAATGAAATGAAGTGGAGCCCCCTTTACTCACATCTATGAGTGAAAGAGGTGTTCCCCTTCCTCTGGTTCTTCTGGTTCGCTTGGATAGACTTTGGTGTTAGTGACAGTGGCGTTGGTTTTGGAATCGATAATATGCATCCCTCCTTTTGGATTTGATTCGGATTCCAAATCTTCCACTGACTCAAAAGATTTCATCTCAACCACCAATGACTTCTTGGAGCAACATTCTTTGGTGTTGTGCCAATGGATTTTATGGTATTCACACCACTTTCCTGAGTCCTTATTCAATGTCTCATTACCTTTATTGGGTTACGTCTTGGATTGGTTGTCTTTAGAGTAGCCATATTTTCACTGCCCCTTGTGTTATAGGTTGGGGTTGTTAGAAAAACAGGACCGTGGAGTAATAAAATAAAACAAATGCGGAAACAAAACACATAATATACACAATACAATAGAGAGACAGATTTACGTGGTTCACCCAGTGTGGGCTACGTCCACCGGAGAAATTTCTAGGTCCTTCCTTTATTATTATCCAGCAAATGAAGGGATACAACCTACAACAAACCTGTAACTTCCTCTTCTTTCTCTCAAAGTCTCCTATCTCAAAATACAATATTCGCCATCAATCATATCCGCAATACATTTCCCTCATAAAAGAGGGTTTCCTTCTAGGAAAAAAAAACCCTAACATAATCTCTATCGTTAGATCTGCGACCTTATAATGAACGGTCCAGATTTACGATGAAATTACAATATACATTTACAAGGCAATTTTTCCTTCGGGGGCTTCACCTCTGAACCCCCACTGGGAGGCTGCTTGTCCCCAAACCCCCCAGCTAAGGGGATAGCCCCTCCGAACCCTACAAAGGGGGTATCTCCTCTGCACTCCCCCACATGGAAGAGTGTACATACTTCTGGGGTGTAAATACTTCATGGGGTATAAACATGGCTGAAAGTAAAAGACCTCTAAATCAGGAAGATGATCAGGCTCCACAACTAAAAATCTCCCACTTGGAGACTGATCTCAACAACTCCACCACTATTGTATATGTTTGACTCTGAGCCTTCTTGGACTTGGAAAATTTCTCATCTTAATATTCATTCTTGAAGACCAACTAAAACTGAGCAGGAACTCAATTTCTCCCTGGTTACTCCCTTTGTTAACATGTCTGCAGGATTCTGGCTAGTGTGTATCTTTTCCAACTTCAAATGTCCATCTTCCAAGGCAGATCATATGAATTGGTACCTCAACTATATATTCTTAGTCTTCGAATGGAAGGTCGAGTTATTTGCAAGATGAATGGCACTCTCACTATCACAATACAACCTGCTATTCTCTTGCTTCTTTCCCAATTCCTCCATAAACCTCTATAACCAAATCATCTCTTTACTAGCCTCTGTAGCAGCAACATACTCTGCCTCTATTATTGAAAGTGCAACAACCTTTTGCAGTTTTGAAATCCAACTTATTGTTGTTCCACCTATAGTAAACACATACCTTGTGTTACTCCTCCTGCTATCTTTATAACCTGCCATATCTAAATCAACATATCCTTGTAGAACAGTTTCTGAACCTCCAAAACATAATGCATGATTAGCAATGCCTCTCAAGTATCTAAGAATCCACTTTACTACCTCCCAATGTTCTTTAATTGGATTATTCATATATTTTCTCACAACTCCCATTGCATGTGCAATATCTGGTCTTGTACAAACCATTGCATACATCAAGCTGCCAACTGTTGATGAATATGGGGCCATGTACATGTATTCTATATCCTCATGTGTCTTGGGACACATTTCCTTAGTTAATTTAAAATGGCTGGCCAAAGGTGTACTAACTGGTTTTGCATTCTACATTCTAAACCTCTCCAACACCTTCTCCATGTACTCACCCTGAGACAATGTCAGTTTGCGATTTTTCCTGTCTCTTGTTATTCTCATACCAAGGATTTTCTTTGCAACACCCAAATCCTTCATTGCAAATGAATTGGCTAATTTCTTCTTGAGCACATTTATATCCTTCATATTAGACCCTGCAACAATCATGTCATCTACATATAATAGCAAGATAATAAAGCTTCCATTTTCTATATTTTTAAAAATAAACACAGTGATCAGAATGACATCTACTATAACCATATTCTGTCATAAACATGTCAAACTTCAGATACCACTTCCTTGGATCTTTCTTTAGGCCATATAAGCTCTTCTTCAACCTGCATACCAAATTCTCCTTCCCTTTGACCTCATACCCCTGTGGCTACTGCATATAAATCTCTTCCTCCAAATCCCCATGGAGAAAATTTGTTTTTACATCTAATTGTTCAATATGAAAATATTCTACTGCCACAAGACTTAAAATAGTTCTAATTGAAGTCATTTTAACAATAGGATAAATATTTCATCAAAATCTATACCTTTCTTTTGTGCAAACCCCTTTACAACAAGTCTAGCCTTGTACCGCTTTTCTCCTCCATCTTCTTCCTTCAACTTGTAAACCCATTTATTCTGCAATGCTCTTTTTCCCGCAAGCAACTGAACCAAGTCCCAAGTATGGTTATTTACCAAGGAATCCATTTCCTCTTTCATGCCTTTCTCCCACTTCCTTTTAGTGTCTACCTGCATTGCCTCTTCATAACATTCTAGTTCACCAGAATCAGTCAACAATAAATAAGACAATGAAGGAGAGTATCGTTCAGGGGGTATACTTAACCTGGTAGATTTTCTAACAACACTTGCAAGTGTTTGAGGTACCTGCTGCTCTTGTTGTTGTACATTTTGATTTTTTGGTTCCTTTTAAATTTATTTTTCAATGATCTCATCAAGCACTATGTATTCTTGTTTTTCTTTTTCCCGTTTCTTTCCCTGCAACTGATCTTTGTACATGACCTTCTTATTGAATATGACATTTCTACTCCTAATGATTTTTTTATTTTCATAATCCCATAAGAAATAACCAAAATCATTAACACCATATCCAATAAAGGTACACTTCTTGTATTTTTTCTCAAGCTTTGTTCTATTTTCTTTATCAATATGGACAAATGCTTCACAACCGAAATTTTTCAAAAAAGAATAGTTTACCTTTTTCCCTATCCATTCCTCTGGAATTATAACATCCAAAGATCTTGAAGGTCCTTTGTTTATTAAGTAAACAACAACATCTACAACATCTGCCCAAAACTGTAAGGGCAAACTAGCATGCAATCTCATACTCCTTGCACGCTCCATGATTGTCCTGTTCATCCTTTCTGACACACCATTTTCTTGTGGTGTTCTTGGAATTATCTTCTCTCTATGAATCCCATGGTATGAACAGTAATCATCAAACTCCTTGCTGCAATATTCACCTCCATTATCTGATCTGAGACACTTCAACTTTTTTCTTGTCTCATTCTCAACCAAAGCTTTCCATTTCTTAAAAGTATCAAAAACATCAGATTTTTGTCGAATGCAATAAACCCAAGTCTTTCTAGTTTCATCATCAATAAAAGTAATATAATAATGAGAGCCACCAAGAGATAATACCTGAGTTGGTCCCCATACATCTGTATGCACAAGATCTAACCTTTCACTCTTCTTTTCTTTTCTGACTCTGAGAAATCTGACTCTCTTCTGTTTTCCATAAACACAATGCTCACAGAAGTCCAAATCAATTTGTTTAAGATCTGGCAAAAAATTTCTTTTGTGAAGTATATGCATCCCCTTCTCACTCATGTGTCCAATCCTATGATGCCACAGTGATGTATCCACTCTTGTAAAAGATAAAGAGATAGAAGATTCAATATTACCAGTACATAAATACAATGTACCTACCTTCTCTCCTTTTGCTATCACCAATGATCCTTTAATGACCTTCCACGTCTTATCTTTAAATATGGATATACAACCTTCACTTGCCAACTGCCCTGTTGAAATTAGATTTTTCCTTAAATTTGGAACACGTCTTACCTCTTTCAACAACCATTGGTTTCCATTGAGTTGCTTTATTTTTACCTTTCCCATTCCAAAAATTTTTCATGGTGCATCGTCACCCAAATGAACCTATCCAAAATCACCTTGAACATAATCTAGAAAAATGTTTTCTATGGGGTGTGGCATGAAATGAAGCCCCTAAATCTACTACCCAAGAATCAGAAATATTATCTACAGAAAGAATCAAAGCATCTTGTAACACATCACCTGTTACATTTGCTTCATGATTTCTCTCCTGATGTCCATCTCTTTTTTTCTTTGGAGCTCTGCAGTCTTTATTCAGATGTCCTTTCTTCCCACAATTCCAACACTCAATCTTTCCAAGTCTGGATTTGGATCTGCCCTTCCTAGAATTCCCATGGTTCTCAAAACCCTTTCCTCTATCCTTTTCTCTTCCCCTGTTCTCTGTGTTCAACACATTTCCTGATCTCTCGCCTGTGCTTTTCTGTCGCGTTTCCTCACTAAGGATAACACCAACAACATCATCAAATTTTAAAGTATTTGAACTAGAGATAGAGTTACTTACAGCCATGACCAAGCCATTCCAACTTTCTGAAAATGAACACAAGATTAGAAGAGCCATGACCTCATCATCAAAGTCCACTTTTATAGAACTTAGTTGATTAGTAACCGTATTAAAATCATTTAAATGATCCGCAACAGACCCACCTTCCAACATCTTCATATTAAATAGTCTCGTCATTAGAAATACCTTATTGGACAGCGAGGGTTTTTCATAAAATTTGGCCAATGCGTCCATCAAACCCTTTGTTGTCTTTTCTTTAGAAATATTGAAAGCCATTGATGCTGCCAGGCTCAGCCGTATCGTTCCTAGAGCCTTTCTGTCAAGAATCTCTCATTCTTCGTCCTTCGTAGCCACCGACTTCTTTTTTATTCTTCCCAATGGTAGGAAGAGATCCTTCTGATATAAATAGTCTTCCATCTGCATCTTCCATAACTGGTAGTTTTGGCCGTTAAATTTCTCGACCCTAAACTTTCCATCTTCCGACATTGCTCCCACTCGAACCAGGAACCCTCTTTTACTGCAAGTTACCTTTTGCTCTGATACCAATTTTTAGAAAAAAAGGATCGTGGAGAAATAAAATAAAACAAATGTGGAAACAAAACACAAAAGATACACAATACAATAGAGACACAAATTTTCATGCTTCACCCAATGTGGGCTATGTCCAACAGAGAAATTGCCAAGTCCTTCCTTTATTAATATCCAACATATGAAGGGATACAACCTACAACAAACCTGTTGTAACTTCCTCTTATTTCTCTCACAGTATCCTATCTCAGAATACAATATTCTCCATCAATCATAGCCGCAATACATTTCCCTCATAAAAGAGGGTTGCCTTCTAGGGAAAAAAAACCCTAACATAATCTCTATTGTTATATCTGCGACCTTATAATGAACGGTCCAGATTTACAATGAAATTACAATATACATTTACAAGGAAATTTTTCCTTCGGGGGCATCGCCCCCGAACCCCCCAGCCAGGGGGATAGCCCCCCCTGACCCCGCAGAGGGGGTACCCCCCCTCTGCACTCCCCCGCGTGGAAGAGTGTACATACTTCTGGGGTGTAAATACTTCATGGGGTATAAACACGATTGAAAGTAAAAGACCTATGAATCAGGAAGATGATTAGGCTCCACAACCAACATGGGTCATCTTTTCCCTGCTTTGGTTGTGAGGAGTTTCCAGATCCAAACTCTCACCTCTTCTTCTTAAATTTATTCTTGATCTTGATAGCATATATATAAGCCACACCTATTGATGTGATGTACAGAAAATCCATTTCTATTTGAATATATCTATGCAGAAAATCAAAGTATTTGAGAACCAGATGTCATTTAGAGTCTTTGATACCCAATTTGTTGCACACGGTATGGAAAATATTGGTCAAATATGGAACTATCTAGTCCCTTTCGTGATGCAGTGTGGTCCATATTGTGTATTGGTCCTCATAAATTTCAATAAGGTAGTAATGTTCATTATTGGAATCCATTATGGAATCCCATACAGGGGAGACCGCAAATATTGCAGATTCCTTTAAGGCCCTTTGCTCAGAATAAGTATCCCACCAGTCCTTCACATGGGGTATGGCTTTATTATCCCACTAGTCTTGATCTATTAGGATATTTAGACACTTAGGATTTAGTAAGATCTACTTGGTCTATTATGTCATTAGGTAAAAGTGTGTTTTCTAGTGTGTTTCTTTAGTATGCGTTAGTATGCATTTGTAGCTAGGAAATCTGACGGTCACAATATGTTCCCGATGTAGAGTGATCTGACGGTTCATACTCTCCTCGATCTTAACGGCCATTGATCCATGGTTTAACACCCAATTGGTCCATGATCTCTATTTAAAGAGCATGGAGGGTCATTTTCCGATGATCGATTGTGAGAAACTCTCTTGTTAAATCTCTTTGTAATCTTTTTCTTTGCATTAATAAACTGCTCCAAGTGGCCACGTTGGCTGGGGTTGTGGATGTTTCCCCGTAGGTATTTTACCACGTGAAAACATCGGTGCGTTGATCTTTGATCTGGCTATGTGAGTGGTTATTGAAGGTGTTCATCCTCTATTGGAATACATGTGTTTTTGAACATGGTATCAGATCTTGTTTGAAGATCCACTCCTGTTGTAGATCAAGATCGTGAAGCTGAGTTGCCTCATCTCCATTTTCTATATATTCCCTACATTTATGGGCTAATATGACTATTCCATTGCGTCTGGAGCACTCATTTCATTCAGGAACACTTTTCATTTCACTCGAAAAGGTTTCGTTTTCCCAAGATACGACCATTACAGTCAGATCCGGAGGTATAAAGTTTGAATACGCATTTTTTAAATTTTTTCCAGAGAAGTTTTTTGGGTTTTATTTCGGTTTTGTATTTTTTTTATTTCTGGGTTGATACTCTTTTAGATATGCGTATTCTCTTTTCCTTTCTCCCTGTGCGAT
Organism: Picea engelmannii; assembly: GCA_009831015.1. NCBI lineage: Eukaryota > Viridiplantae > Streptophyta > Pinopsida > Pinales > Pinaceae > Picea > Picea engelmannii. The sequence goes on from ML801351.1 coordinate 271,872, forward strand.
CTTGGAAAATCAGAAACAGATAGGAAAAGGTGCATCTTCCAGGTAAGCTAACGAAGATCTAACCCTTGTTGTCATCGAAAAGCGATTTTTTTTTCTTGTGTGAAAAGAGTTTTTTTTTAGCACGCTCTCCAAGGTCATCTTCCACGACAACAACAACAAAAACAACACCCCCAATCCTCCTTCTGAACATTACAATATGTTTTGCTAGAACATTTGGTTAAAAGTTTCCTTTTTAAGTAAGAGGTCTTGAGTTCAAGTCTCTCTTTTGTTACCTTTTTTGAAAAAAAAAAAGTTATGCAAAAATTGTAAAGTGTATTTCACTTCAAGTATAAAAGTGAATCACTATAAGTAGCTTTAATATTTTATTTTAGAGTTATTTTGCATGCAACATTTTTTTATATAAGGTAACTTCATTGTAAAAGTGATCCCCGTTTCTCTTTATAAAAGTGGGTCACTTCATAAAGCAACTTACACTATCACATGGTCATTTGGTTATCGTTTATGCCTTTTTTTTAAAAGGGCATAACTCTCACATCGGAAGTCCGTTTTCAGTGCCATTTTTTTTAAAACTGCATAACTTTTCGAGCTCTTTCCATCTAGATCTTTAGTTTTAGTTTTTAAATCCACATTATGTGCATGTTTAATATGGATTCTACAAGTACTGTCTTGCTTACCAGCAACAACCACTTCCAATGGAAATCTCATATGGAAGATTTATTAAGAAGTAAAGGCCTGTACTAGATTACCTTGGGAAAGGAAAATTCACCCACTGATGTTGATAATAAAGCCAAGTGGGATAATAGGAATGATCATGAAGCATGTGGACTAATTAGAATTTCCATCTCTCCTGATTTAAGGTACTACATTCAAGACATTGATGACCCCAAAGAAGCTTGGAAAAAGATTGAATCTATGTTTGGTAAACTCAATATTATTTAATCAAAACAGTTAGAAAATCAAATACTAACCTTGAGTCCAAGTGATTTTTCCTGCCTTGGAGACTATCTATCTAAGTTTAAAACACTCATAATTTTATGTGAAGAATGTAAGATAAAGATGGAGGAAGAGCATTGCATCTGTCTTATTCTTTCTAAGATAGGTAGTGCATATTCTCTGTTTGTATCTACCTTTTATTCCATGAGAGAGGCTCTAGGGGAAGAAGCTTATGAAAAACCCACTCTTGAGTCCTTTTGTGCTTCTTTGATTCAAGAGGAAGATAAGCTTGTACAATTTGGAGTGATCAACACTGTAGGTCCCTCCAACAAAGCCTTAGTTGCCCAGTAGAAAGATAAACCCAAGTATCCCAAGAAGAAACATCCTCGCTACAACAACAAACAACATAAGGGTCCCAAACCTGCTCAAACCACTTTAGCTCCTACTGGTGACAAAGTAGAAAAATATAAAAGTAAGAATACTAATAGACATTGCAACTTTTGTGATAAAGATGGTCATGATGAGTCCAAATGTTTCAAGAAGATGGTAGCTTTAGAAGCAACAATGAAGAAGCACAACATTAGTATTGATTCTACTTATTCTTCTCACATACATGCACTTTCTACTTCTGGTTTCTCCTTCAATGCAAATTCTACTTCTACTACTTCTTCTTCTGATGAGTGGCTTATTGATTCAGGAGCATATTATCATATGGCTAAGGATAAAGCCATATTTTCTACTCTAAATGAATGTAACACCAAGAAAATATTTGTTGGTGATGATAGATCTCTTAGTGTTATAGGATCTGGAACAATTCAAGTAGATAATGGTCATTTAAATGATGTATTATGTGTTCCAAGTCTTTCTTGTAAACTTCTATCAGTATATCAAATCACTCATTCATGTGAAAGTAAAACCGTCAAGTTTTTACCTCACCAAGTTGTAATCAAGGATCTAAAATATCCTAAGCATGTTCTTGCAACTAGAATTGTTGATGATATTACCAGGTTGTACAATTTTGACAACTTTGGCTCATTAACTTTTTCATCAGTTTTTGTTGCTCATAGCGATGACTTGAGAAAACTTTGGCATGAGCAGTTTGGCCATCTAAACTATCGCTCATTATAGCAACTATGTAATCAAAAGATGGTGACTGGTCTTCCTCTTGTTTCATGTAGAGATGTTGTTTGTACCGATTGTGTTCTCGACAAACATCATCGATACAGTTTTGAAAAACATGCCTCTTGGCACGCCTCGAGTCCTTTGCAGCTTGTTCACAGTGATTTGTGTGGTCCACTTTCTTCTCCTTCTTTTTCTAGGTGCAAGTATTTCTTAACTTTCATTGATGACTTTTCTAGACGTACTTGGGTTTACTTCTTAAAACTCAAGAGTGAAGTTTTTGACAAGTTTTTGGCCTACAAGACCCTTGTAGAAAAGCAATCTGGACATCAAATTCTTAGGTTAAGAACAGATAATGGAGGCGAATATGTGAACAATAATTTTACACGATATTGCACTACACAGGGAATCCAAATGCAACACACTGTTCCATATACACCACACCAAAATGGTGTTGCTGAGAGAAAGAACCGCACATTAAAAGAAATGGCTAATTGTATGATCCAATCTATGGGAAAGTATTGGGCGGAAGCCATCAACTGTGCAAATTAAATAGTAAATTGCACTCCCACAAAGGCTCTTAAAAATATAAAACCAGAAGAAGCTTGGACTAAAATTAAACTAGATATAAGTCACTTCCGTGTATTTGGCAGTATAGCATGGGCTCACATTCCTGATAAGAAAATGAAAGCATTGCAGCCTAAAAGTAAGAAATGTATATTTATTGGTTATTCTGAAGATTTCAAAGGTTACATACTTCTTCAATCACATTGTAATGAAATTATTATTAGAAGAGATGTTAAATTTAATGAAAATCTCGTGGCCTGCGAGCCTAATTTGATGATTGTGCCTTCTTTGGCCTGCGAGTCGTCTTCAGTGTTTGTGCCTTCTTATGATCTGATTTCTTCTTCAGATGATGCCAGTGAGGATGAAAATCCACCTCCGCCTACTCACCCTCCTCCAAATGATTCCTTTGAACCTGAACCGGCACCAGCTCCATCGCTTCCTAAATGGGCCTGTTCAACACGAGAAGCAACTGGTGATCTTGTCGGTGATCCTTCAGATCAACGTTGGACACGTTCATAGTTCCAATGAGCATCTTCTCTTTTGGCTCAATTTTCAAAAACTCTTGATCCAGAGACATTTGAAGAAGCTTCAGGTCATCCAGATTGGGATACAACAATGAATGAAGAGTATCGTTCTTTAATGGCAAACGATACTTGGGATCTTGTACCTCTTCCAAAAGGAAGAAAACTTGTTAGATGAAAATGGGTCTACATAACTAAGTATGTATCAGATGGAAGTGTTGAAAGACACAAGGCTCGGTTAGTTGCCAAAGTATTTTCCCAAGTTGAAGGAATTGACTATAATGAAACCTTTTCCCTTGTAGAAAAAATGAATTCCATCCACCTTGTTCTTTCCCTTGCTGCCTCACATAAATGGGAGGTCCATCAGATAGATGTTAAATCCGCCTTCTTGCACGGAGATTTTCAAGAAGAAATCTACATGGAACAACCTCCTGGCTATGTCTAGAATGACTCTAGCCTTATTTGTTGCCTCAAGAAATCTCTTTATGGTCTCAAGCAAGATCTTCGAGCTTGGTATGCCAAAATGGATAGCTTTATTATTGCCACTGGATTCTCTAGATTCCATTCTGATCTTAATGTCTATACCAAGAAAGTAGGAATCCATCTCATAATCCTTGTCCTTTATGTTGATGACCTTATCCTTACTAGTAGTGACTCAAAACTTTTAAACCATGTGAAAACCAACCTTAAGAAGAAATTTGAAATGACGGACTTAGGGTTTTTGCACTATTTCCTTGGCCTCCAAGTTTTGCAAGCCAATGAAGCAATTTTTCTTTCCCAGTCTAAGTATGCTTGTGACCTTCTTCATCGGTTTCACATGGATGATTGTAAATCAACCCCTTCTCCCTTCCAGTCTGGAGTCAATCTTTCTACCACCTGTACTTCTCCTGAAGTTGATGCCACCCTATACCGTCAGTTAGTTGGTATCCTCTTATACTTGACTCATACACGTCCTGATATTTCCTTTGTTGTTGGTCTTGTTTCCCGATATATGAAAACACCCCATGAAAGCCATTGGAAATCAGGTAAAAGGATACTTCGCTATGTTCATGGTACAATTCAGTTCGGGATACATTACAATTCAAGGGGGGACTCCTTTATTGGTTGGTTTCATTGAATCAGATTGGGCTGGCGACCGCGATGATCGGAAGTCTACTATAGGTTATGTTTTCAGCCTTGGTTCAAGACCTATCGCTTGGGTCTGTAAGAAACAACAAGCTATTTCACTTTCTTCAGCAAAAGTAGAGTATCGAGTAGTAGTAAATGTAAGTCAAGAAGCCCTGTGGCTTCGAAAAATCCTTTAAGAGTTTGGATTCCAGCACCAGCATTCGACCATCCTTTGGTGTGACAATCAAAGTGCCATCAAGCTCGCCAAAGACCCAGTTCAACATCAGCATAGCGAACACATCGAGATACACATGCACTTCATCAGAAATCTCATTCATGATCAAGTTATTGAAGTTCTCTTTTTCCCTACAGAAGATCAAGTTGCAGACATTTTCACAAAGTTTCTTATAGAAGCGAAGTTTTCCAAAATTTGATCTATGTTAGGAGTTCAAGAAGTTTTCATTAATGGGGGATAGTCTCTAATGCCTCCTTCTTTCTCCTATTGTGTCACTATTGTAAATCCTTTAATCCTATCCCAAGTTGTTCTTAAGGGGGGATGTTAGGATATTTAGACACTTAGGAGTTAGTAAGATCTACTTGGTCTATTGTGTCGTTAGGTAAAAGTGTGTTTTCTAGTGTGTTTCTTTAGTATGCATTAGTATGCATTTGTAGTTAGGAAATCCGACAGTCACGATATGTTCCCGACATAGAGTGATCTGATGGTTCATACTCTCCTCAATATTAACAACCATTGATCTGTGGCTTAACACCCGATTGGTCCATGATCTCTATTTAAAGAGCATGGAGGGTCATTTGCTGATGATTGATTGTGAGAACCTCTCTTGTAAAATCTCTCTATAATCTTTTTCTTTGCATTAATAAACTGCTCCAAGTGGTCGTGTTGGCTGGGGCTATGGATGTTTTCCCATAGGGGTTTTACCACGTGAAAACATCAGTGTGTTGATATTTGATCTAGTTATGTGAGTGGTTACTGAAGGTTTTCTTCCTCTGTTGGAATACCTATGTTGTCGAACAGTTTCCAGATCCAAACTCTCGCCTCTTCTGCTTAAATTTATTCTCGACATTGATAGCATATATATATAAGCCACACCTATTGATGTGATGTACAGAAAATCCATTTCTATTTGAATGTATCTATGCAGAAAATCACAGTATTTGAGAACCATATGTAATTTAGAGTCTTTGATACCCAATTTGTTGCGCACAGTATGGAAAATATTGGTCAAATCTGGAACTGTCTAGTCCCTTTCATGATGCAGTGTGGTCCATATTTCGTATTGGTCCTCATAACTTTCAATAAGGTAGTAATGCTCATTATTGGAATCCATTATGGAATCCCATGTAGGGGCGACTGCAAATATTGTAGATTCCTCTAAGGCCCTTTTCTCAGAGTAAGTATTCCACCAGTCCTTCACATGGGGTATGACCTTGAGGAGTGAAAAAATAATATTTTCCTTGTTGGAAAAATTGTAGACCAAAAATTACCCTTCAAGCAGGTTCATCCATTTATATACAACATCCACATCTATCATTCCTTCAAATAATGGAATATCAAAATTTACTTGCACCTTGAAGGGGGTTGCATGGCAGCTTGATGAATATGTGTCTCCTCTGGGCAGTCGCTAAAGGATCTGTGCAAAGTTATCCATCATTTTGTTCCTTTTTCGTGAAAGGGATTCCTCGAGAAAATTTTTAAAAGGATCACATGCTCCATCATCTTTCTTCACATCCCCCATGAGTTTTTTCCTGGCTCGACACGACCAATCTTGCAAAAGATTGACTGGTTCGAGTCCCAACTTCTTGTACCCAGATCTTGTTAGGGACATTCACAAAGAAAAATAAATGAAGAGAAGACTTCTCTAATACCAATGATCCAAATTTATGAGTGGAACAAAATGAATAACAAACTAAATACAATAACACGGAGATACAAAGAACAACAATAGATATCCAATGAACAATAACTTCTATTGAATAAATAAAATAGGTTGAAACTATAAAAATGCAGAACTGAAAACAACTTGCTCGAATGGTGGTAGCTATCTCTAAGAATAGATGTGGTTTCTACGTGCATTCATCTAAGAAGAATGAATACAGTGAGGTTCCATAGCCATTTTTAACATTACTCGTGAATTCCAAAACCATAGAAATCCAAAAACCTAACCCTAGGAGATGAAATGCCAAAATTTATGTGGGCCTAGATATGTAAGTTGGTACCTCAACTTCCTGAGGTCGTAAATTTTGCATACGACCTCTGTTTTAAGGGCATGATAGCCCATTGGAAAGGTATTTTTGAGAACTGCATATTATGTCGTCAAAATATAACCCTATCTTCAATTTGACTGTGTCAAGCCAAAAACAAATTGTTTAGGGACCCAAAATGGCCTTGGAAGTACTGAAAGATGTAATGATATGAAAACATCCAAAATAATACAATTGGATTTGGTGGGAGTAAGCCAATATCCACCTGGAAGTTGTGTAGGGCTTCAGACAACCCCATAAGTGTAGAACCCACAATTACAAATAATTATAGAAGAACGTGTTGAACTAAAAATTGTCAAGATGTGCAAATTGGAATAGAGGTGGGTGGCCACCAATATCCACCTGGATTATATAACCCCCCAATATGATATTCAACTAGAAATCTACTTCACACGAAGTAGTATTTCTTACAAAATTTAATTGTATTACCAACTCATGAGTCCAGTTCCTCAGCGCTGCGGTATGGTATCTTCTTGTATTCTCCACTAATATTTCTAACCATTTAGTCAAAATAATTGGAAATTCACCAAAGAAAATATCATGCAGCTCTGTGAACACATACCTTTTCAACTGTTGTTTGTCGCTCATCCGAGGGTTTCTATTCTCTCCTTGGGTAAATTCTCGCTCCTTCCTTTCTAGCCATTTCTTAGTCGACATCCAAAATGTTCCCTCAATTACATATTTCGGGTCCCAGAAACAAAACCATTTGTTGGCATATGATTATAAGACCCTCGGTTCAGTTTACTCAACCAACAAAACCCTTTAGATACTATCCCTTTCAATATCACCTGCATTCAAGTGAAGTCTCACCCAAGGTATCTACTGGGGATGTAGGAACCAATTTTCTGCAAGGACAAGGGAATTAGAGGATATAATCATATCCATTACTATTTAATCACCCTATGCACAATATATTTATTCATATCCTTAGGTTAGTTAACAAAATATATTGTGCAGAACTCTTATAACATATATTGCAACATAAATAATCCACTGGAACATCCATTCTTAATGTTCATCAATCACATTGTAAACATAATTATACTAATTATTCATAAACAGAACATCAATGAACAATCACATCAACACAACACATAAAGACATAGATTTTAATGTGGTTCACCCAATCCTTGGGCTATGCCCACAATGGTTGGATTCTTTATTAATATTCATGAAGTAATCTCCTTTGGCTTGTGCACCGCACTTACAATAGATACAACATATCATACTATTCATACCTTCCTAGCGGCTCTACAATGTAAGCCTCTCTATGTCTACAAAACCTCTCTCACTCATATGCAACCCAATCTCTTACTCTCACCAGTCTAATCTCTCTTTTTCAGCAACAACCTATTATTCCCCAAACCATTACATATTTATACATAGAGTTAGGGCTTAAAACCCTAACAGTTTATCCCAAAACCCTAACATGTTCTGGTTATTTTCCTTCTTTTTCATCATGTCACTTTTCCTTCCTTTGTGCTTGCATGCTTCTTTTCTTGTTTTAGCATTGAACCATTGCTATGACTTTTGTTTTGACTCTGCAAACTGGTCCATTTTCTACTCTTGTGATAGCTATTCCAAAATTATTTATTAAAACTTCTTGTCCAACAAGTATCTCTCAATGCCTTGCTAAAAAGGGTTATGGGTTGTTCCTGAATTTCTTCATTCTTTTGAAATAATACAACAACAATGGTATATTTTTCATAGGCAAAAGAGAATATGAGAAATTCCTTATCATAATTAGGGATAATCAGGACTAGGGATTCTCCTAATTATTCTTTAATTTATTGAAATGGAACCTTAGCTTCAATAGTCCATCTGGTTTCATGGTCTTTCTTCAACATGTCAGTGATGTTCTTCATCATTTCAACAAAATTTGGAATGAATCTCATTAGAAAATTAATTTTTCCCATGAAGGACTACACTTTTCTTATTTATAGGAAAATTAATTTGTTTGATATCCTCCATCCTTTCTAAATATATCCCGACTCCTTATTTGGATACTGTGTGGCCCAAAATCTTTTCTTCTCTCATGGAAAAATGGGACTTCTTGGGATTCAAGGAAAAAAAAAATTTCTGCATTTCACAAAAATTTTCCTTAGGTGTCAAAGTTTGACATGACCTTCATCATTGTTTGAGAACACAATCATATCATCCAGGTATATAACAATAAATTTGTCCTTTTCTCCTACAAATGTTATGTCCATGTCTCTTTGAAAGGTTGCCCATGCATTTATAAAAAAAAAGGCATTTTGTCATACACAAAAGTTCCCTAGGGTGTACTTTTGAATGTTTTCTTCTCTCTATCATCCCAGTGCATCGCCACATGGTTATAACCTAAGAAACCATCCATCATGGAGATCCTATTTGTTCCCACTACCTTCTGCAATATGTGATCCATGTTAGGAAAAGGATAGTTGTCTTTTGATGAGCATTTGTTCATATTTCTAAATTCCATACACATTCTAATCTCTCCACTCTTCTTTATCACTAGAACTAAATTTGCCACCCTTTCAGAATATCAGAGAGGAATTATGATTTCAACATCCAATAATTTCCTTACTTCCCTCTCAATATTAGGCAACAAAATAGGATTATCTTTCCTGAGTTTCTTCCTGAAAGGTTTAGTACTAGATTTTATGGGTATTATGTGTTGTATAATGTTGGTGTCACGAGTCTTCAAATCCTCATATTTCCATGCAAAAAAATACATATACTCCTTGAACAAATGTAGATACTCTAGCTTGTGCTCAACAAGGATGTATTTAGAAAACTTGATATGCTTTGGTTCATGCTTTGTCCCTATATTACAATCCTCAATACTTTTATAATTTGAGAGGACAACAGGTTTGACAGGGATATCATTTATGTCAAAGACTTGTTCCAAAGGTACCATCCCCTTTGGGATGAAATTATTCTTGAGTTTCAAAAAATTTCGATTATCCATATAATTGTTGAACTTGTGGACTAATTCATTTTTTTCTACATTCATATCTTCATTTTCCACATCTTGATAAGAGTCCATGTGAGTATTTGTAAACTCATATATTACTTCCATCTATCACTTCCATAAATTTCTTGATTTGTTGATCATCTTCAAATACTTTCCATTACTTTATATTATCAGGAATAGATGGTCTATATATCATATTAATTTCATACTTGACTCGAGTTATGGCTAGTGGTTTGAAATTACTATCTGTCAATGCTAGGGAATCTTGTTTCTGGTTGAAATCTTTAAGGATGAAAGTGATGTTGAAAGCTTCATAAAAAATTTATGTCAAGTCCCAAACCTTATTTATGTATGACCTCATCCTTGGGTGACTTGTTTGATATAGGCCCTTGACATTTTGCACCAATAATTTTGAATCTACAAACACTACCAACTTAGTAATTTGCATCTTCCTTGTAGCCCCCAAAACCAGGATCAAAGCTTCATATTCAACTACATTGTTAGTGGCTTCAAACTCCAGCTTGTAGGACAAAGGGATTTATTTCTTTGTGAGAGAAGTGAGAACTACTCCAACCCCCACCCCTTCTTTTGAATATTCCCCATCAAAATACATCTTCTATACACATAAACCTCTATAGCAAGGTTTGTTGATTATTTGGGTTGGTTGCCATTGATGTCAACCCTTGAAGAAATTTTGGTAGCGAATTCCAGTAGTACAAAGGTTTGGGTAATGGACCCAAGTTTATTTTATGGATAATGGTATGATTTTTGATATATTTGTAGGTAATACTATTCTATATGAATAATACATGTCATTCCATTTATGGTGGTATGTGGAACATCACATAACTCCTCACGGTTAGAGAGTTATGGCCATGTGAAGTTAGAGTGTAACATCCACAACCATCCATGTCGGGCCATGATACGCCAGAGAACTCTTACATTATATTTGTGGAATATATTGTAACATACCCATCATCTAACTGAGCTATGCCGCATAAATTTTTCCAACTGTATGCAAACAAAATATATACACACAGAACTCTTGTAGAAGCATTATATATATATAATGTAAGCATACAAATACATCTGTAAATGAATGGATTCACACTGAAATAATAGTAAACATATACATGCAACATATACAGGAAATACCCATAAAAATAAACATAGTTAGAACCACACATATGATAACCCATAAAAATAAGCACGAAAATAACAATGCAGCATGTAAATTTATCACACAATTGGCACTTATCTTGGTAAGAATATCACCAACTACGTGCAGACCTTCCACGAAAATCCTAGCCTTAGAACACAATGTTCATCACTCTCAACAGTGAATCACCCCCGAGATGAGACTAAACTCCACCGGGGTAAAGGGATTCCTAACCAGGCTAAAGGCTCATAGACAACAGGAAAGACTATGTCTCAGGTGCCAACTCAAGCTAACAACCTGCAGTCCCTCATTCCCCACATTCCTGTCCCACCCAGGAAGTGTGCCCCTTCTCTTCTCAACAGTCCTTTGGCTGCCCCACCTCCTTTCCGGGCTTCAGCAACAGACCAGACAAAAAGTCTTAGAGCACTGTAGTTGCAGTTCAACACCTTCAGGAAATCAATCCCCAACAATTCTCTCACCTAGAGAATTTCTCATGGGCCTAACAACCCACCTCTTCAATATCCCATGGGCCTGACAACCCACTTCTTCAGTCCATCTCCTAGGCTAACCAGATACATCGACACAAAAATGGCTATGGATATAGATTCAGGTACAATCATGAAGATATAAAGGATAGCTCAATGGGTGTGTCCATGCTCATGGATGATTGACTGGATGATTGAATGATGGGTAGAATGATGGAAAATATGGGAAAATGAACTAAGTCCCAACAATATGTATGCATGTTCCCAACTTGACACTTATCATGTTGGGATCTACTTTGGCCCCACTTGTCCCCAAATTTAGAACTTTGGATAAAATAATTATCCATACTTTATGTTTTAATAAATATTAATATAATATTCCTTTTTGGCTTAATCTCCCTAGCTTATCCATTTTCCTTAACTTTTAGGCCCCTCCCTTTCCCTAACCAGTGGAGTTTAGTCCCCCATCTCTTTTATCATGGTCAGTGTATGCACAATGATGTATTTTATATTAATTATGAGACATATGCAAAAATAGATGCACTGGCCTTTAACATCTAGGCACTCTGGCCTAATCAAAACATAAGAATCCCATCTTATAATAACTAGCTCACCAACCTGTAAAACACAACATATACACAAAGTCTCACTGGACTCACAATCGCGTGCACTTAAGATGTTGTGTGCAGTATCTTGGGATGTGCACACTTCATCATTTCACTATGCAGTACATGTGTGCACTATGCCATGAAAGGTGCATACAAAATGATGTCAGACAACTCACCAGATTAAGTACATTTTCATTTAAATTTACAATTGGGTTCAGCCTTAGGGATATTACAATCCCCTCCCCTTATTTATACACTTTCATCAATGCATCATGTACCCATGTACAACAAAATTTCAAAAATCCTCAAAAAGATGCGGGTATTATGCCCGCATTGCATCCTCATGCTCCCAAGTAGCATCCTCAGGACTATACTAGGTCCATTGGACCTTTATAAGACCTACAAATTAGTTCCGGAGTTGTTTGACTTTCTGGTCTAGAATGTGTATCAGATGTACTTGGAAAGCACCTTCTTGTTCCACCTAAATCACATTCCAATCAATAACATGATTAGCATCAGCTATATATTTCTTGAGCAATGATACATGGAATACATTATGAATAGACATAGATATAGGCAATGCAATCATATAAACTACTGGGCCAATACTCTCTAGGATTTCAAATGGCCCACAATAGCAAGCTGCCAACTTTGGACAATTTCCCAATTTCAAGGAACTTTTGTTGGTCTTCACTTTCAAGAATACATAATCACCCACTTTAAATTCCCTATGGGTTTTTCCCTTATCAGCATAGATTTTATGTCTGTCTTGAGCAACCTTTAAATTTTGTTTTATTTTAATCATTTGCTCCTCCATTTCCCTGAGCAAATCTGGCCCAACCACTACTCTCTCTGCTGGGTTATCCCAACTTACTGGTGTGTTGCACTTTCTGCCATAAAGTGCCTCAAATGGGCTAATCTTTAGAGATGCTTGGTACCCATTATTATAAGAAAACTCTACCAAGTGTAGGTAGTATTCCCATTTTGATGGTTTATCCATCACATACATCCTCAACATATCCTCAATCACTTGATTCACCCTCTTTGTTTTTCCGTCTAATTCTGGATGTACTAAAATTCAAATTTGTTCCAAATCCATTAAATAATCCCTTCCAAAATTTTGAGGTAAATTTTGGATCTCTATCAGACACGATTGTCTTGGGTATGCCATGTAATCTAGAAATTTCTCTCATATAAACATCAGCAATGTTTGTTTCCTTGTGAGTGAGCTTAACTGGAATAAAATGGGTAGCTTTAGTAATCTTATCCACCACTACCATGATAGAATCGTGTTTCTTGTTTGTTCTGGGAAGTTTGGTGATGAAATCCATTGTTACAACTTCCCATTTTCACTCAGTAATGGGTAATGGTTGTAGCAAACCAGCTGGGTATCTATGCTCATCCTTTACTTTTTGACATTCCAAACATCTGGAAATAAAATCAACAACCTCTTTCTTCATGCTTGACCAATAATATTGGCTCTTGACAACTGCAACCATTTTCTGATATCCTGGGTGCCCAACATAAGGCACATTATGCATTTCTCTCAATATTATATTTTTGAACTCCTGGGAATTTGGTACATAAATTATGCCCCTATACCTGAGAATTTCATAATTATCTAGCTTGTATTCTTCGATTTTCTGCTACAAAATACCTTGTTGTAATTTTTCCACTAATTCCTTGTATTGCAAATCTAATTTGGGAGCCTCTGTAATTCTGTCTTTCAAATCTGATTGGTACATGATAATGGTTGTAGCATGCAATTCATGCACTCTTTTGTTGAGTGCATCAGCCACTTTGTTCTCTTTTCCCTTGATATGCTTTATATCAAAGTCATATTCACTTAAAAACTCTAACCATTTGCTTTGCCTAGAATTTAGAGTTGGTTGATCAAATAAATATTTCAGAACATTATGGTCTATTCTTATCTCAAACCTCTTTCCCATGAGGTAGTGTCTCTGTTTCCTCAAGGCATGCACTATGGCTTCCAACTCCAAATCATGAGTGGCATAGTGTTTTTCATGCTCCTTTAACTTCCTTGACTCATAACATATAACAAACCCATTTTGAATGAGGACGCCACCAAGTCCCTCTTTACATTCATTTGTACATAAAATGGAGTCTTCATTTGGGTCTGCATTCCTTAGTATTGGAGCACTTGTTAATAATTGTTTCAAGTGTTGGAAACTCTTTTCACAATCCAATGTCCACTGAAATTCACACCCTTCTTTTGTAAGGAAGTGATTGGGTGTGCTATGTTTGAGAAACCTTCAATAAATATCCTATAGTAGACTCCAAGGCCCATGAATGATCTGACCTCTGTCACATTCTTTAACGCTGACTATTCTCTAATGGATTCTATCTTCTCAGGATCCACTGCTACCCCATCCTTTGAAATGATGTGTCCCAAATAATGAATTTGTTTTTGATAAAATGAGCACTTGCTCAATTTGGCATACAAATGATGCTCCCTTAATACTTGCAACACCATCCTCAAATGATGTTCATGCTCTTCCTCTGACTTAGAATATATAATAATGTCATCCAAAAATACAATATCAAACTTGTCTAAATATTCTCGGAAAACACCATTCATTAAGCACATGAAAACAGCTAGTGCATTTGACAACCCAAATGGCACCACTGTGAACTCATAATGACCATACCTTGTTTTGAAGGCAGTCTTGTTGATATCTTTCTCCTTAGTCCTTACCTGATGGTATCTTGACCTAATAACTATCTTTGAAAATATCTTTGCATCCTTCAATTGATCAAAAATATCATCAATCATTGGCAGAGGATACTTTTTCTTTACAGTCACTTTATTCAACTATCTGAAATCAATGCACAATATTAATGTTCCATCTTTCTTCTTCACAAACAAGACTGGGGCACCCCAAGTTTACACACTTATGCATATATACCCCTTCTTCAGAAGTTCTTCAATCTGCATTTGCAACTCCTTCAACTATGGTGTACTCATTCTGTAAGGAGTCGTTGATACTAGAGCTACTCTAGGAATTAAATTTAAAGAGAGATCAATATCTCTCTTTGGGGGTAGTCTTGGTACCTCCTTGAACACTTCTTCAAATTCTTCCAGGACTGCATAATCTTCCAAATTTTTCACCTTATCCTTAGGTGTCTCTTACATATGTGCTATAAATATTTGATACCCTTTTCTGTAACATTTCTTCAACTGCAATGCTGAAATTTCTCTGATGGTTACTTCCCTGGGAATTCCCTGCACTCTCCTTAGGTTCTCTTCCACATCCAAGCAAGTAAATGCCTTGTTATGACATTCTAGGATAGCATGATGATGTTCCAACCAATCCATCCCAATTAGACAATCATAGGAACCTAAAAGAAAGATGTTTAAAAATACCTTGGTGTTCAGTCCATTCATGTCCATAAGACATGACTTAACCATCTCATTAACTTTTCTTTTGGCTTCGGTAGACAGTTGCATCAACCAAATTTTTTCCTTCTTTCCTATTGGAAAATGCAAACTTTCCACCATCTTAGGATCTATATAACTATGAATAGCTCATGAATCAATTAAAATAGCAATGGTTTGGTTGTTGATCATACATTCCACTTCAATCATATGTGTCTGATATTTTGCTTTCTTGTTGTCCAGGGATGCATAGATCCTTGGCACATTTCTACCCATGTCCTCCACTATTTCAGATTGTTGTACATTGTGAACAGTTCTCACTTTTTCACCTATGTGAGGACAATCTTTGAACATATGATCCCCTTTACAACCCCAACATTGAATAGGTGGTTGCCTTGCCCTTTGACCCCCTGTTTCAATCACTCTGGTTTCTCTAGAAGTTGGTTGTCCCTGAGTATTATTTCTAAAGAATGGTGGCTTAGATCCCTTCTTCCTCTGATCCACCTTGAATTTATTTTTGTCTTCCAAATATTTTTGGAAAGTTGGCCTTGATTTCTTCAGATCATAAAGGCATTTAGCTCAACTTATGGTCTCCTCCAATGTATTTGAATCATCATATTATATTTTTTCACTGATGAATGATGGAAATCCACTCAAATACCTTTGAATTTTAACTGTCTCATCCTTGATTAAAGAGACATACTTCAACAGTTCTAAAAACCTTCTCTCATATTCATATATTATCATACTCCCAACCTTGAGTTCAAATAACTCTTTCATTTTCTTGTGATAGTGTCTCTTAGTCAAGTATTTCTTCCCAAAATACTTCTTGAATTCCCTCACATTAACACTTTTCTCTTTAATGTGTTTCACCTGCACAAGTTGATCCCACCACATGGATGCCTTTCCCTTGAGTTGATAGATGGAAACTCTACCTTCTGCATGAGAAGAATAATTATCCAATTGAAAATAATTTATCATGCCCAACAATCGTGTTGCTGCATCTTCATCCTTCTTCTGCTCACCATCAAATGTAGGAGGTTTGATTTTTTTCATTTCTCCCCGTAGCTCATCCACCCCAGACCTCTTATTCTTTATGACATGAGATGGAATTGAGCTTCTGCCTGCTCTCTTATTGGAATTCCTTGGGGAGTGATGGTGATTTCTGCTAACACTTCTTTCTTTTTCGTTTCTCATCAAAAGGCTTGTGACTTCCTGATTTGCTTGAGCCACTCTCCTTATCCAATTTCTTTTCTATTTTGTTCAATCTCTCCAACAAATTCATGTTGAAGTCATCCTGATGCTCCTTGTCTCTCATAATCCTTTCATTATCATCTTTATGGCTTTGGATATCCTTCTACAAATTTTTAATGGTCTCTACCATGTTCAATTTTTCATCCCTTCCTTCTCCATGTCCATTGGAGTTTATTCCTTCAATGCCCAAATGGACATCCATCCCTCTAATATCATCCTCCTGACTGTAAGTCCCCTGTGCCTCTTCCATTACTATGGACTTTGTGCTAATTCTGATTTGATCTATTTGTTATTAACTCTGCAAAATGTACAACCAACAAAACTTTGTCAGACTAACTGTTTCAACAATTTCATGAAATTATGAACCATTCTGGTTCAATAATATATATCAAAATTATTTCTTCTAATTTCCTAGAAATTTGAATGCCTAGATCAATTTTCTGGGTGGATATTTATATTCCACTATTCAATACCTTTCCAACGCTTTCTCCCATGCTCAATTCTGAGTCTCGAGAAAAACATTATGGCTATTTAAAAATTGCCCATTAATTTATCTCTTCATTTTTCAACTTGGCGCAACTATGCGCTATAAATATGGAATTTCACACCTACTCCATCAGATTTTTCATAGAATATCAATTGGGTTTTTTAATATACATCTTATGGACACTCTTTCCAAGTTTCACCTTTTTCTGAGTTCTGGGATGCTAGTTACAGCCTGCTGAAGTTCTAGACCAAAATACCATATTATAATTGATATGTTACAGGTATCTTATTTTTCATATTAAACACTTTTAATATTCCCATAAATTTAATTCATCTATTGGAATGTCTTCTATGGCTCAATATATTTCCATTGAATTCTTCTTCACCTCAATCTGATTCCGGAGCAAAAAGTTGTGTCTCTTTGAAGTTAGATGCATCTTAAAATTTACCCTCCACTGTTTGTGTTGTAACTTTCTCATAAAAGCTTCATTTGACGAATGGTTTACACCATTATAAACCTCTCTCTGAGATATTTTATTTGAGATATTCTAGTGTTTTTTGAGTATCTAAAAACATTGTTAAGGCCCTCAAAAATGTGCTATAAAAAGATGACGTTCAAATGATATAAAACGTTGTAGAAAATCATTGGTTTTCTGTTGTTATTCACCCTCCAAACGACTCCTTGCACACAAATTTCACCATGTAAACCCATATTTATTATGTGCAACAACAACACAAGGTAAATTTTGTTTCACACACTTTATAACCACTGTGTATCACTTCTCGGTCGCACCGATAATTATGCACTACTTTTGTGTCGCGCGCCAAAATTCACCGTGCACAGTTTTGGTTCTTGCACTATTACCTGTTGCGCATAGTTTTCGTATCACGTGTTGATATCATATGTGCATAATACTCTATGCATTGCACCATGCTATATTTTAGTACATTTCCACCATGCCCTAAAACTCTGCGCACACCACTAACTAAATTGTCGCGTGACAACATATACCCACATTGTCCGTGCACCAACAAAACTCCTCTGCACACTGCCAACACTACGCACACCACACACGTCATTATTATGTGTATGCACACCGTGCAATGATAAATTTATCTCATGGTCTTTTATGCCAACATTTTTCCGTGCAGCGCCGAAATTTAGTACGCACACCCGCACATTAACATTTTTCCATGCGGCACTGAAATTTAGCGCACACACCTGCACACTAACATTTTTCCACGCGACACCGAAATTTAGCGTGCGCACTAGCACGCTAATATCTTTTCACGCAGTGCCTAATTTTACCTTTCACCATCTTTTACTGCACATCATGCATTTTTAGTGTGCCCACATGTGCACATTCATTTTTATGCACATCAATTCCTCATGAATTTTGTTGTAGAAATTGGGCCTTTTGCTTAAATTTTTCCCCAATTTACCATAGACATTATACAACCATGAAATTTGTTCAATTTCACCCCGATAACACCAGTTCAACCTATGCAACAAAAAATCGTTGTAAGTTGACATTTCTGGAACAAATTTATCCAAAAATCAATTCGTGAATTGAGAATTTTAACCACTAAACTTGCTCCATTTGTCATAACTTCACTGTAACTTCAAATTCAACCCATTCTAGATTCGAATTTTCTAGAAAAGATATTGAATTGGGAATATCTCATCACTTGGCCGAATTTCTCAATTTTCCTTGAATTTAACAACAGGAATTGGGGCTTTTTCCCAATTCCGCCCAATTGTTGTTACTTTTTACCATGGATGCTCTGTAACTCAAAATTTGGCCACTTCGAAATCAATCCTTTATAGCATTTCACTTCAACTTAACTTTCTCGGTCCATCTAGGCTCAATGTTGAAAACTTAAGCTCTGATACCATGTTTTAACATCCCCGACCATCCATGTTGAGCCATGCTATGCCAGAGAACTCTTACGTTCTCTTTGTGGAACATATTGTAACATACCCACCATCTAACTGATCTATGCCACATAAATTTTTCGAACTGTATGCAAATAAAAGATATACACAGAGAACTCGTGTGGAAGCATTATATATATATAAAACATAAGCATACAAAGACATCTGTAAATGAACGGATTCACACTGAAATAACAGTAAACATATACATGCAGCATATACAGGAAATACCCATAAAAATAAATACAGTTATAACCACACATATGATAAGCCATAAAACTAAGCACGCAAATAACAATGCAACATGTAAATTTATCACGTAGTTGGCACTTATCTTGGTAAGAATGTAGCCAAATACGTGCAGACCTTCCATGAACCTCCCAGCCTTAGACCACACTGTTCATCACTCTCAATGGTGAGTCACCCCCAAGATGGGACTAAACTCCACCCGGGTAAAGGGATTCCTAACCAGGCTAAAGGCTCATAGAAAACAAGAAAGACTTTGTCTTAGGTGCCAACTCAAACTAACAACATAGAGTCCCTCATTCCCCACATGCCTATCCCACCCAAGAAGTGTGCCCCTTCTTTGCTCATTAGTCCTTCGGCTTCCCCACTTCCTTTTCGGGCTTCAGCAACAGGCCGGACAAAATGTCTCATATCACTGTAGTTGTAGTTCAACACCTTCAGGAAATCAACCCCAACAATTCTCTCACCCAGAGAATTTCTCACATGCCTTAAAACCTGCCTCTTCAATATCTCATGGGCCTAAAAAATCACTTCTTCAGTCTAGCTCCCAAGCTAACCAGATACAAAAATGGCTATGGATATGGGTTCAAGTATAGTCATGAAGATACAAAGGATATCTCAATGGGTGTGTGCATGCTCATGGATGGTTGACTGGATGACTGAATGATGGAAGGAATGATGGGCATAACGATGGAAAATATGGGAAAATGAACTAAGTCCCAAAAATATGTATGCATGTCCCCAACTTAACACTTGTCATGTTGGGAGCTACTTTAGCCCCACTTGTCCCCAACTTTAGAACTTAGGATAAAATAATTATCCATACTTTATGTTTTAAGAAATATTAATATAATATTCCTTTTTTGCTTAAGCTCCCTAGCTTAGCCATTTTCCTTAACTTTTAGGCCCCTCCCTTTCCCTAACCAGTGGAGTTTAGTCCCCCATCTCTTTTATTGTGGTCGGTCTACCCGCAACAATGTATTTTATATTAATTATGAGACATATACAAAAATAGGTGCACTGGCCTTTAACATCTAGGCTCTTCGACCTAATCAAAACATAAGCATC
Source organism: Picea engelmannii (assembly GCA_009831015.1). Lineage (NCBI taxonomy): Eukaryota > Viridiplantae > Streptophyta > Pinopsida > Pinales > Pinaceae > Picea > Picea engelmannii. The sequence goes on from ML801351.1 coordinate 291,997, forward strand.
CCAACTTATAATAACTGGCTCACCGGCCTATAAAACAAAACATATACACAAAGGCTCGTTGGACTCACAATCGCGTGCACTTAAGATGTTGTGCACAGTATCCTAGAATGTGCACACTTCATCATTTCACTTCGCAGTACATGTGCGCACTATGTCATGAAAAGTGCATACAAAATGATTTTAGACAACTCACCAGCTTAAGTACATTTTCATTTACATTTACAATTGGGTTTGACCTTAGGGATATTACATGGAGAACCCTCATGAGTCATCTAGAAGCCCTAAAAGGTCAAAGTAGTCAAAGTGTTTGCAAAAGAAATTATTTAAATAATAAAGTTAATGTAGAACTCCCTAAAATAAGGAAAGTGGGATGCTACATGAAAGTATAAATAAGAGGCAAGGCTCTCTCGTTTAATCACACTTGAACCTATTGAATATCATTGAATATCTATTTTGTGAAAGGTTATTTGAACATGTATTATTGATAGACAAAAGTGCGGCAGGAAAAGTGCGATAGAAAAAGTGCGACAAAAAAATCATGGCAGATATATCGCGACAAAAAAAGTGCGGCAAAAAAATCATGACAACAACATGGTTGGGGTCTATTTATGAGAGATATGGCACATCTTGTTTGAGGTATGTTTTGTGAGCTAGGGTTTATCTCCTGAGATGGTATTGGATGTTTAGTATTGATGCATATATCGGATTTGTTGAGGGATACAATTGGTATTTTGTTGTTGGTATTTGGCATATGGGTATTGGTCTTTTGGTTGTGATGTGTTGTTGAAGTTGTTGGTTTATCTTGAGACTACATAACAGTGAGGTTGTGTCACATGGTTTGATTTAAGGGTTTATGGTATTTGGTTTATGGATAGAGTGATGAATTGTTAGATAACTTTTGATGGTTATATTGGTGTATGTCTTTGGTATATGGTTGAGGTACATGTTGGGTACATGGTTGAGACAAGTAGTTGATGAGTTGGCACATACATGAGGTGTATAGTTGATGAGTTGGCACATACATGAGGTGTATATTTGATGATGTTGGTACATATTGATGAGTCAAGGTTGATGCATGGTTAATGCATGGTACATGTTGGTTCAGGTTATTGGTACATGTTGTTTGGTGCAGGTTGATCAATATATATTGTTACAAGATATTCGTACATGTTGACAGTGGCAGTGGTTGATTCAGTGATAGTGACATATTGTCTACATTTGGAATTTATATTTCAGGGTGGTTAGACAGGGCAAGGATAGGTGGTTGTAGCCACCTTCCAGATGTAGCTGATAACTTAGGGGGTTGTAGCCTCCTTCTAGTTGTAGCTAGAGAATTGGGGAGTTGGAGCTTCCCTCAGGTTGTAGCCTGAGAAACTAGGGGGTTGGAGCATCCTTCTAGTTGCAGCTGGAAAACAAAGGAAGTTGGTGCTTCCAATGAATGTAATTCTTCAAGACGTATAAGAAAAATCATTTTTTGGTTTTCTCCCACTTTGGGTTTCCACGTAAAAACATTGGTGTGTTGTGTATGTGTATGATTACTCATTTGTTCATTGTTTATTTACTCTGCAATTATTCGACGATAATGCTACATTGATATAACACTTTCATTATATGGTTAAAAAGGATTAAATTACTCTATTACGTATTCATCCCCCCTCTTAGTAATCCAACAATTGGTATCAGAGCAAGTTTCTTCAGAAATCAGTTTAACCACTGAAAGGTAGATCATGGAGAGAAACAACATGTATAAAAATGGAATAACACAGTTTGATGGACATAAGTATGCATTTTGGAGAAGAAGGATGAAAACATATATACAGGCACATGGATTTTAAATTTGACAATTAGTTGTAGATGGATACAAAGAACTAGTAGTTCTGTAGACAAATGAAAGAGTAATAAAACTCAGGAAAAATAATTCCAAAGGCACAAATGCAGTTATGAATGGTTTTTGTGAATCATTTTACACCAAAGTTATAAATTGTAAATACGCTAAAGAGATTTGGGACAAGCTTCAAAATATTTATGAAGGAGATTCAAAAGTCAAAGCGATAAATCTTCAAACTTACAACGGTCAGTTCGAACAAATTAAAATGAAGGAAGATGAGGATATCGTAGCTTACTTCTTACGATTCAATGAAATAGTAAATGCAATCATAGGATTGTGAGAAAAAATTAAAGAATATGTAATTGTTAAAAAGCTACTAAGATATCAACATTAGAAGAAAGAGCAGATCTAGACTCAACAAGCATGGGCGAACTACATGGAATCTTCAGAGCATATGAATGAGAATTGAACAGGGAAATCCAGATACAAAAGAAGCATCTTTCAAAGCATCCAAAAGTTCAAAGAAAAATGGAAAGCAAAAGGAAAAAGAACATAGCAGCACCAACGACATCTCGGAAGATGATGAAGAAATGGCCAACTTTGTCAGAATATTGAACAAGGGAACCAACGACAGATATAAAGGTAAGTTTCCTTTTATTTGTTTTAATTTTGATGGTATTGGTCATTTTGCTAACAAATGTCCTCATAAGAAAAAGAAGAGGAATGATAAAGATTACTCAAATAACAAACAAACATATAAAGGCAAAATAAACACAAAGAAAGTTTTCAAGAAAATCTTATGAACCAAAGAGGACATCTCATCATCAATGAAGATGAAGTCAGTGAAAGTGAGACAGAAAGAGTTCTATTCATGGTAGTAGAAGACTCTGACAAAGAAGACACCGAAGAAGAATATGAAGAGGCCGGAGAAGAATATGACAATGCATAAGTTGACTACCGAGAAGAATTGTTGTGTGTCATAGAAGTTATAAGAAGAGAAAAGAAGAAAAAAAAAAAGCTACAAGCAGAACTAGACAAGAAAGAAGACACTCGAGAACTAGAACAAATGATCACAAATTTGAAGGTTCAAATAGAAGAAGATAAAAGAGTTGAAGAAGCACTCAAACAACAACTAGAAGGAGACAGGATCATTGGAAATTTAGAAGCAGAGATTGTCACATTAAGAAAGGATCTTCAAAAGAAAAATATGCATAATAGCTCAAAAGTTTTGGATGAAATTATAAGCAATCAAAAAACTCATCACGACAAGTCCAGACTTGGATACAATCAAACAAAAAAGGGATCAAGCTCCAAAACAACAGAGAAAGAAACATATCCAAAAAAATATGCAGAAACAATCAAATGGGATAGGAAGATCTACAATGAATATTATAGGGACACTCCTCCATCGAGAAGATTCAGATTTCAGAATCAACAACCAACATATAGGCCTTAGGAAGAAGAAGGATTCAGAAGATCAAATCCTTTCAGAAGATCTTCAACTCCCAGGTATCAAACTATATTTTTTGGTTTATGTTATGCATGTAATAATTTTGGACATAAAGCTATGAATTTTAGAGCTAACAGCAGGAACATAAACAAATTTGAAAGTCATACACAAAAGGGTTATCCAAGAAGGCCCAGTGAAACACAGAGAATAAGTTACAATAGGTTTAAATCATTGAGCACTAGAGTGGAATGCTACAAGTGTAACAACTTTGGACACATGGCGAAATATTAAAGAATGACAGTTCCTCCTAGAGAACCACAACATAACAACAACAATCACAGTCAGTAACCTCAAAAGAGAACATGTATAAGAAAGAAGAATCGGTATAGCAATGAAAAATGCACACTCTCTCTACGAGCTAAGCAGAAGAAATGTGGTTGGTATGTTGACAGTGGTTGTTCAAAACAAATGACATGTAATAAATATAGGGTTCTTACATTAAGAAAGGAAAGAGATGGATCAGTCTCCTTCAGAAATGATGATTCAGCTAAAATCATTGGAAAATGCACAGTCAGAATTTGAAACAGGAATACCAAGTAAATGTTCTACTAGTAGAAGATGTGAAACATAATATTCTAAGTGTGAGTCAAATGTATGACCAAGGTCATAAATTTACTTTCAATTCACAAAAGTGAGAGATAAGAAAAGAAGGTTCAGGAAAATTGATTGCAATGGCTACATGAACTTCAAGCAACATATATGTACTAAGTGAAATTGGAAATGAAAATTGTTGTCTAGAAAAAGAAGATGAAAGTTGGCTATGGCACAGAAGAATGGGTCACATACACTTTGATAACCTTTTCAAAGTCAACAAAAAGGAAGTAGTTATAGAAATTCCCCAAATTACAAAACCAACCAACACTTTATGCAAGCATTGTAAACAAGGAAAGAAAACAAAGACCATGTTTAAATCAAAATAATATTCAACGACAAGACCACTGGAAATCGTGCATACTAATCTAGTTCGAAAAACTACAACAAAGGGTTTAAAAGGTGAGAAATAATTTATGTTATTAGTTGATGATTATACAAAAATGACTGCAGTTTTGTTTCTTAGGAATAAGTCAGAAGCTTTTGAAAACTTCAAGGTCTACAAGGAAATGGTTGAAAATGAAATGGATTCAAAAATCAAATGTTTGAGATTTGATAATGGAGGAGAGTCCACTTCAAAGGAATTTATGGACTACTGTAGCAGGCATGGAATAAAAAAACAATTCTCCATTGCTAGGACACCTCAACAATATGAAGTTGTTGAAAGAAAGAATAGGACAGTACAGGATATGGCTCGAACAATGTTAATGGATTCCAAATTGACAGATATATTTTGGACACATGCAATGCATACAACGATTCAAATTCAAAATAGAGTAATGCTCAGAAAAAACACTAAAAAAACTCCCTACGAGCTATGGAAAGGAAGACCAGCAAATGTGAAGCCTTCAAAGTATTTGGAAGAAAACACTACATCAAAAGAGAATATGGAAGAATGGGAAAGTTTGACTCTCGTGTGGAAAAATGAGTACTTGTTTGTTACTCAAGTACAAGGAAAGCATACAAGTGTTACAATTTGAGTTTGAAAAAAGTTGTGGAAAGAATCAATGCAATAATTGATGAAACAGGTCCCCGAGGTGTAGGATAGTCAGTGACGGAGTGTGTTGTTAAGGCACTCTGTGATGTTAAAGTCACTGGTTTGAAAACTATGTGGAAAACTAATCCAACCATGTTAAGGGTTGGTGTGGCTCAACTCGGGTGCGATCCCTGGGTGATTTTGACAGCTTAGATTCCCCTAAGTCATGGTTTCTCAAGCCACGGGCTAGTCCCGCAGGTCACGGACAAACTAGCAAACAAAAAAAAACAATTGATGAAATAGGTGGACGTGAATTAAAGGAAGAAGAAAATGAATCAATGGAACAAATTTACGAAGAAGAAGTAGAAGATGAATAACAAGTATAAAGGGAATATGAAGAGGATTAAATAGAAGTAAAAGAGAAAGTTCAACAAGTGCCTCCAAAGACACCTAGCAAACAAGTACAGAAGAATCATCCTTCAGATCAGATTATTGGAATCAAAGATGCATGAGTTGAGACTACAAGAAGAATCTATTCACCAGAACAAATGCACCTAGAACTCTCGTCTACGATTGAACCAAATTTTTTTTAAGAGGCCAACATGGATGAATTTTGGAATAATACCATGGATGAAGAATTGGATCAAATAGAGAAGAATGACACTTGGGAATTGGTTCGAAGACCAAAGAATAAGAATGTGATTGGCACAAAGTGGGTATTCAGAAATAAATTGAATGAAGATGGACAGGTTACAAGGTAAAAAGATAGTTTGGTATGTAAAGGATACACACAGGTTGAATGAATCGACTTTGAAGAGACATTTGCTCCAATTTCCATAATGGAAGCAATCTGATTTCTCTCAGCTTATGCATGCTCCAAGAATATTAAACTGTATCAAATGGATGTGAAATCAACTTTTTTGAATGGGGAACTTGAAGAAGAAGTCTACATTGAACAACCAAAAGGATTTCAGTTGTCATAGAACGTAGATTATGTGTGTAAATTGAAGAAGGCCTTGTATGGTCTAAAATAGGCTCCTAGAGTATGGTACTCTAGACTGGATAAATATCTACAGTAGGCAGGGTTCAGAAAAGGAAGTGAAGACATCAACCTCTACATCAAGGTAACTCAAGATAGTGTTTTATTAACAGAGGTTTATGTTGATGCTAATATTTTTGGAAGTATTGATGACATGTTAAGACAAAATTTGCAAAGGATATGTAGAATGAATTTGAAATGTCATTAGTTGGAGAACTATCCTTTTTTTGGGGTCTTCAAATACGTCAAAGCGACCAAGGAATTTTTATTTCTAAAACTAAGTATATCATAGAAATCCTAAAGAGGTTTGGAATGGAAGATTGCAAACCAGTTACCACTCCTATGCAAACCAGTTGCAAGTTGAACAAAGATGAGGATTCAAATTCTACAGACCAGAGGCAATATAGGTCAGTGATTGGTAGATTACTATATGTGACAACATCCAGACCAGATGTAATGTAGGGAGTTGGACATGTGGCATGATTTCAAGTAGCACCAAAGGAATCACATGTATTAGCGGTGAAGAGGATTTTCAAATATCTCAAAGGAACAAAAGAGTTTGGATTATTGTATCCAAAAAGAAAGGATTTATCACTTATTTCCTACACAGATGCAGATTGGGCAAGTTTCATTGATGACCGACAAAGCACCAGTGGAGAAACATTCTACTTGGGTGATTTTTTAGTATCATGGTTAAGCAAGAAACAATTATCAGTATCCTTATCTACAACCGAGGCAGAGTATATTGCAGCAACATCATGTTGTACATAGGCTCTATGGATGAAAAAAACTCTGACAAATATATAGGTTGAGTATGATGAGCCCATTCCAATCTATTGTGATAATAAAAGTGCCATCAGTATCTCAAAGAGCCCAGTGATTTACTCCAAGACAAATCACATTCCAATAAATTATCACTTTCTACGGGAATAAGTTGCAGAGAATAACATCAGAGTTGAATATGTGGGCACAAAATAACAAGTGGTAGACATCTTTAAAAAACCGCTTCCATGGGAATCCTTTGAGCATCTTCGCCAGAGACTCGAAGTAATTTCTACTCCAAAATGAATGATTTTGAATGCTTATCTTATATGTCTTAGATTTACATGAGGAAACACCATAAAGAGGACAATTCAGGTCGGGAGATCAGTTTCAAGAAGAGTTCGGTCAGGGGGAGTATCCCCAAGGGTAGTTCAGTTAGGGGGAGGAGTCTCGAATGGAAAAATACCTTTTCATTGATGACAAAGGGGGAGATATTTATCATATAAAAAACACAGAGGCATGGTTCCAGGGGGAGCGATGGTCACTGGGGGAGCATGAGTGATATGACTTCAGTATTGCATGACATGACTTCAATATTGCATCAGAATGTTTCCATCCATGCCAAAGGGGAATATTGTTGATTAATTGGGTTGGTTTTCATTGATGTCAACCCTTGAAGAAAGTCCAGTAGATAATTATGGTATCACAAAGGTTTAGGTAATGGACCCAAGTTTGTTTCATGGATAATGGTATGAGTTTTGATATATTTTTAGGTAAGAATATTCTATATGGATAGTACATGTCATGCCAATTTTGGTGGTATGTGGAACGTCACATAACTCCTCACGGTTAGAGAGTTATGTCCATGTGAAGTTGGAGAACCCTCATGAGTCATCTAGAAGCCCTAAAAGGTCAAAGTAGTCAAAGTGTTTCCAAAAGAAATTATTTAAATAATAAAGTTAATGGAGAACTCCCTAAAATAAGGAAAGTGGGATTCTACATGAAAGTATAAATAAGAGGAAAGGCTCTCTCATTTAATCACACTTGAACCTATTGAATATCATTGAATATATATATTTTGAAAGGTTATTTGGGCAGGTATTATTGATAAAGAAAAGTTTGGCAGGAAAAGTGTGGTAGAAAAAGTGCGGCAGGAAAAGTACGGCAGAAAAAGTGCAACAGAAAAAGTGCGACAAAAAAATCACGGCAGAAAAATTGTGGAAGAAAAATCGCAGCAAGAAAAGTGCGGCAGAAAAATCATGGCAGAAAAAGTGTGGTAGAAAAATTGCGACAGAAAAAGTGCAGTAGAAAAATCGCAGCAGAAAAAGTGTGCCAGAAAAATCATGGCAACAACATGGTTGGGGTCTATTTATGAGAGATATGGCACATCTTGTTTGAGGTATGTTTTGTGAGCTAGGGTTTAGCTCTTCATATGGTATTGGATGTTCAGTATTGCTACATATATCATATTTGTTGAGGGATATAGTTGGTATTTGGCATATGGGCATTGGTATTTTGGTTGTGATGTGTTGTTGAAGTTGTTGGTTTAGCTTGAGGCTACATAACAATGAGTTTGTGGCACATGGTTTGATATAAGGGTTTATGGTATTTATTTTATGGATAGAGTGATGAATTGTTAGATAATTGTTTATGGTTATATTGGTGTCTGTCTTTGGTATATGGTTGAGGTACATGTTGGGTGCATGGTTTAGACAAGTAGTTGATGGTTTGGCACATACATGAGGTGTATAGTTGATGATGTTGGTACATCTTGATGAGTCAAGGTTGATGCATGGTACATGTTGGTTCAGGTTATTGGTACAGGTTGTTTGGTGTAGGTTTATTGGTAAAGATTGTTACAGGTTATTGGTACAAGTTGATAGTGGCAGTGGTTGATTCAGTGACAGTGACAGGTTGTCTACATTTGGCATTTATATTTCAGGGCGGTTGGACGGGGAAAGGATAGATGGTTGTAACCACCTTTCGGTTGTAGTCGAAGAACTTAGGGGGTTGTAGCCTGCTTATGGTTGTAGCCAGAGAATTGGGGAGTTGGAGCTTCCCTCAAGTTATAGCCTTAGAAACTAGGGGGTTGGATCCTCCTTCCATTTGCAGCTGGAAAACAAAGGAAGTTGGTGATTCCAATGAATGTAATTCTTCAAGACATATAAGAAAAAACATTATGTGGTTTTCTCCCGCTTTGGGTCTCCACGTAAAAATATTGGTGCAATATGTATATCTATGATTTCTCATTTGTTCATTATTTATTTACTCTGCAATTATTGGATGATAATGCTACACTGATATAACACTTTCATTATATGTTTAAAAAGAATTAAATTTCTCTATTATTGATTCACCCCCTTCTCAGTAATCCAACAATTGGTATTAGAGCAGGTTCCTTCAGAAATCAATTTAACTAGTGAAAGGTAGATCATGGAGAGCAACAACATGTATAAAAATGGAATACCACAATTTGATGGACATAAGTATGCATTTTGGAGCAGAAGGATGAAAATATATATACAGGCATAGGGATTTGAAATTTGACAATTAGTTGTAGATGGATACAAAGAACCAATAGTTCCACCGAAAAATGAAAGAGCAATAAAACTCAGGAAAAATAATTTCAAAGCCACAAATTCACTTATGAGGAGTCTTTGTGAATCAGTTTACACCAAAGTTATACATTGTAAATCTACTAAAGAGATTTGGGACAAGCTTCAAAATATTTATGAGGAGATTCAAAATTCAAAGCAACAAAGCTTCAAACTTATAGAGGTCAATTCGAACAACTAAAGATGAAGGAAGATGAGGATATTACAACTTACTTCTTAAGAGTCAATGAAATAGTAAATGAAATCATAGGATTGCAAGAAGAAATTAAAGAATCTGTAATTGTTAAAAAGGTACTAAGATCTCTCCCTATGAGAGTTGATCCTAAGATATCAGCACTAGAAGAAAGAGCAGATATAGACTCAATAAGCATGGGCGAACTACATGGAATGTTCACATCATATGAAATGAGAACTGAACAGGAAAGTCCAGATATAAAAGAAGCATCTTTCAAATCATCCAAAAGGTCAAAGAAAAAGGGAAAGAAAAAGGAAAAGGAATAATGCAGCAGTAGTGACATCTCAAAATATGATGAAGAAATGACCAACTTTGTCAAAAGATTGAACAAGGGAACCAATGAAAGATATAAAGATAAGTTTCCTTTGATTTGTTTTAATTATGATGGTATTGGTCATTTTTCTAAAAATATCCTCATAAGAAAAAGAAGTGGAATGATAAAGATTACTCAAACATAAAACAAACATATAAAGGCAAAAGAACCACAAAGAAAGTTTTCAAGAAAATCTTATGCACCAAAGAATACATCTCATCATCAAATGAAGATGAAGTCAGTGACAGTGAGATGGAAAGAGTTCTATTCATGGCAGTAGAAGACTCTAACAAAGAAGACACTGAAGAAGAAAATGAAGAGGCCGAAGAAGAATATGTAGAGGCATAAGTTTACTACCAAGAAGATTTTTTGTGTGCCATAGAAGTTATAAGAAGAGAAAAGAAGAAAAACAAGAAGCTACAAGTGGAACTAGACAAGAAATGAGAGACTCAGGAACTAGAAAAAATGTTCACAAATTTGAAGGTTCAAATAGAAGAAGATAAAAGATTTGAAGAAGCACTCAAAGAACAACTAGAATAAGGAGACAAGATCATTGGAAATTTGGAAGCAGAGATTGTCACATTAAGAAAGGATCTTCGAAAGAAAAATATG
>ML801351.1:302577-314694 GCA_009831015.1 Picea engelmannii
TCCACGTAAAAATATTGGTGCAATATGTATATCTATGATTTCTCATTTGTTCATTATTTATTTACTCTGCAATTATTGGATGATAATGCTACACTGATATAACACTTTCATTATATGTTTAAAAAGAATTAAATTTCTCTATTATTGATTCACCCCCTTCTCAGTAATCCAACAATTGGTATTAGAGCAGGTTCCTTCAGAAATCAATTTAACTAGTGAAAGGTAGATCATGGAGAGCAACAACATGTATAAAAATGGAATACCACAATTTGATGGACATAAGTATGCATTTTGGAGCAGAAGGATGAAAATATATATACAGGCATAGGGATTTGAAATTTGACAATTAGTTGTAGATGGATACAAAGAACCAATAGTTCCACCGAAAAATGAAAGAGCAATAAAACTCAGGAAAAATAATTTCAAAGCCACAAATTCACTTATGAGGAGTCTTTGTGAATCAGTTTACACCAAAGTTATACATTGTAAATCTACTAAAGAGATTTGGGACAAGCTTCAAAATATTTATGAGGAGATTCAAAATTCAAAGCAACAAAGCTTCAAACTTATAGAGGTCAATTCGAACAACTAAAGATGAAGGAAGATGAGGATATTACAACTTACTTCTTAAGAGTCAATGAAATAGTAAATGAAATCATAGGATTGCAAGAAGAAATTAAAGAATCTGTAATTGTTAAAAAGGTACTAAGATCTCTCCCTATGAGAGTTGATCCTAAGATATCAGCACTAGAAGAAAGAGCAGATATAGACTCAATAAGCATGGGCGAACTACATGGAATGTTCACATCATATGAAATGAGAACTGAACAGGAAAGTCCAGATATAAAAGAAGCATCTTTCAAATCATCCAAAAGGTCAAAGAAAAAGGGAAAGAAAAAGGAAAAGGAATAATGCAGCAGTAGTGACATCTCAAAATATGATGAAGAAATGACCAACTTTGTCAAAAGATTGAACAAGGGAACCAATGAAAGATATAAAGATAAGTTTCCTTTGATTTGTTTTAATTATGATGGTATTGGTCATTTTTCTAAAAATATCCTCATAAGAAAAAGAAGTGGAATGATAAAGATTACTCAAACATAAAACAAACATATAAAGGCAAAAGAACCACAAAGAAAGTTTTCAAGAAAATCTTATGCACCAAAGAATACATCTCATCATCAAATGAAGATGAAGTCAGTGACAGTGAGATGGAAAGAGTTCTATTCATGGCAGTAGAAGACTCTAACAAAGAAGACACTGAAGAAGAAAATGAAGAGGCCGAAGAAGAATATGTAGAGGCATAAGTTTACTACCAAGAAGATTTTTTGTGTGCCATAGAAGTTATAAGAAGAGAAAAGAAGAAAAACAAGAAGCTACAAGTGGAACTAGACAAGAAATGAGAGACTCAGGAACTAGAAAAAATGTTCACAAATTTGAAGGTTCAAATAGAAGAAGATAAAAGATTTGAAGAAGCACTCAAAGAACAACTAGAATAAGGAGACAAGATCATTGGAAATTTGGAAGCAGAGATTGTCACATTAAGAAAGGATCTTCGAAAGAAAAATATGCAAAACAACTCAAAAGTTTTGGATGACATTATCAGCAATCAAAAACCTCATCATGACAAGTTCGGACTTGGATACAATCGGACATAAAAGGGTTCAAGATCCAAAATAACAGAGCAAGAAACATATCCAAAAATCTATGCAGAAATAATCAAAGGGTATAAAAATATTATAGGGACACTCCTCCACCGAGAAGAATCAGATTTCAAAATCAACAACCGAAAGATAGGCCTCGGGAAGAAGAAGGATTCAGAAGAGAAACTCCTTTCATAATATATTCAACTCCCAGGTATCAAACTGTCTTTTTTGGTTTATGTTATGCAAGTAATAATTTTGGACATAAAGCTATGAATTTCAGAGCTAAAAAAAAGAACATAAACAAATTTGAAAGTCATACACAAAAGGGTTATCCAAGAAGGCCTATTGAAACACAGAGAATAAGTTACAATAGGTTTGAATCATTGAGAACTAAAGTGGAATGTTGCAAGTGTAACAACTTTGGACACGTGGCTAAAGATTGCAGAATGACAATTCCTCCTAGAGAACCACAACATAACAACAACAGTCATAGACAGGAACCTCTGAAGAGAACATGGATAAGAAATCAGACTCAGTATAGCAATGAAGAATGCACACACTCTCTACAAGTAAGAAGAAGAAACGTGGTTGGTATGTTTACAATGGTTTTTCAAAACATATGACAGGTGATAAAGACAGGTTTCTTGCATTAATAATGGAAAGATATGGATCACTCTCCTTCGGAAATGATGATTCAACTAAAATCATTGGAAAAGGAACAATCAGAATTGGAAACAAAAATACCAAGGCAGAAAATGTTCTACTAGTTGAAGATGTGAAACATAATCTTCTAAGTGTGAGTCAAATGTGTGACCAAGGTCATAAAGTTACTTTCAATTCACAAAAGTGCGAGATAAAAAAGAAGGTTCAGGAAAATTGATTGCAACAGTTGTAAGAACTTCAAGCAACATATATGTACTAAGTGAAATTGGAAATGAAAAGTGTTGTCAAGGAAAAGAAGATGAAATTTAGCTATGGAAGAAAATAATGGGTCACATACACTTTGATAACCTTTTCAAAGTCAACAAAAAGGAAGCAGTTAGAGAAATGCCCCAGATTATGAAACCAACCAACACTTTATGCAAGCATTGTCAACAAGGAAAGCAAACAAAGACCAGGTTTAAATCAAAAGAATATTTAACGACAAAACCATTGGAAATTGTGCATACTGATCTAGTTCGACCAACTACAAAAAAGGGTTTAAAAGGTGAGAAATACTTTATGTTATTATTTGATGATTGTACAAGAATGACTGCAGTTTGATTTCTTAGGAATAAGTCAGAATATTTTGAAAACTTCAAGGTCTTCAAGGAAATGGTTGAAAATGAAATAGATTCAAAAATCAAATGTTTGAGATATGATAATGGAGGAGAGTTCACTTCAAATAAATTTATGGACTACTGCATCAGGCATGGAATAAAAAGACAATTCTTCGTTGCTAGGACACCTCAACAGAATGGAGTTGTTGAAAGAAAGAATAGAACATTACAGAAAATGGCTCGAACAATGTTAATGGATTCTGAATTGACAGATATATTTTGGACACATGCAGTGAATACAACGGTTCACATTCAAAAATGAGTAATGCTTAGAAACAATGCTGACAAAACTCCCTATGAGCTATGGAAAGGAAGACAAGAAAATGTGAAGCACTTCAAAGTATTTGGAAGCAAATGCTACATCAAAAGAGAATATAAAGAATGGGAAAGTTTGACTCTCAGGTGGACAAAGGAGTACTTGTCGGTTACTCAAGTACAAGGAAAGCATACAAGTGTTGCAATTTGAGGTTGACCAAAGTTGTGGAAAACATCAATGTAACAATTGATGAAACAGGTGGGCGTGAATTAAAGGAAGAAGAAAATGAATCAATGGAACAACTTTATGAAGAAGAAGAAGAATATGAAGAGGATCATACAAAGTAGAAGAGAAAGTTCAACAAGTGCCTCCAAAGACACCTAGAAAATGAGTACAGAAGGATAATCCTTTAGATCATATTATCGAAAACAAATATGCAAGAGTTGAGACTAGAAGAAGAATCTATTCACAAAAACAAACGCACCTAGCACTCTCATCTACGATTGAACCAAAAAGTTTTGAAGAGGCCAACAAGAATGAATTTTGGCATAAGGACATGAATGAAGAATTGGATCAAATAGAGAAGAATGACACTTGGGAATTGGTTCCAAGACCAAAGAATAAGAATGTGATTGGCACAAAGTGGGTATTCAGAAATAAATTGAATGAAGATGGACAGGTTACAAGGAACAAAGCTATATTTGTATGTAAAGGATACGCACAGGTTGAAGGAATCGAATTTGAAGAGACATTAGCTCCAGTTTCCATAATGGAAGCAATCTGATTTCTCCTAGCTTATGCATGCTCCAAGAATATTAAATTGTATCAGATGGATGTGAAATCATCTTTTCTGAATGGGGAACTTGAAGAAGAATTCTACATTGAAAAACCAGAAGGATTTCAGTTGCCATAAAATACAGATTATGTGTGTAAATTGAAGAAGGCCGTGTATGGTCTAAAACATGTTCCTAGAGCATGGTACTCTAGACTGGATAAATATCTACAACATGTAGGGTTCAGAAAAGGAAGTGCAGATAACAACCTCTACATCAAGGTAACTCAAGATAGTATTTTATTAATTGAATTTTATGTTGGTGATATTATTTTTGGAAGTATTGATGACAAGTTAAGCCATAAATTTGCAAAGGATATGCAAAATGAATTTGAAATGTCATTACTTGGAGAACTATCCTTCTTTCTGGGTCTTCAAATACGTCAAATAAACCAAAGAAATTGTATTTCTCAAACTAAGTATATCAAAGAAATTCTAAAGAGGTTCGGAATGGAATATTGTAAAACAGTTACCACTCTTATGCAAACCAGTTGCAAGTTGAGAAAATATGATGATTTAAAGTCTACAAACCAAAGACAATATAGGTCAATGATTGGTAACTTACTATATGTGACAGCATCCAAACCAGATGTAATGCAAGAAGTTGGACAGGTGGCATGATTTCAAGAAACACCATTGGAATCACATGTATTAGCAATGAAGAGGATTTCAGATATCTCAAAGGACCAAAAGAGTTTGGATTAGGGTATCCAAAAAGAAAGGATCTATAACTTATTGCCTACACAGATGCAGATTGGGCACGTTGCATTGATGATCGATGAAGCACCAGTTGAGAAGTGTTCTACTTGGGTGAGTTTTTAGTATCATGGTTAAGAAAGAAACAATCATCAGTATCCTTATCTACAGTCAAGGCAGAGTATATTACAGTAGCAACATGTTGTACACAGGTTCTATGGATGAAACAAACTCTAACAAATATACAGGTTGAGTATGATGAGCCCATTCCAATCTATTATGATAATACAAGCACCATTAGTATCTCAAAGAACCCGGTGATGTACTCCAAGACGAAGCACATTCCAATAATGTATCACTTTCTATGGGAACAGGTTGTAGAGAAGAACATCAAAGTTGAATATGTGGGCACAAAAGAACAAGTGGCAGACATCTTTACAAAATCGCTTCCACGGGAATCCTTTGAGTATCTTCGCCAGAGACTCAGAGTAATTTCTACTCCAAAATGAATTCTTTTGAATGCTTATCTTATATGTCTTATATTTACACAAGGAAGCACCATAAAGATGATAGTTTAGGTTGGTAGATCAGTTTCAGGAAGCGTTTAGTCACGGGGAGTATCCCCAAGGAAAATTCAGTTAGGGGGAGCAACCCTGGATGGAAATATACCTTTGCCATTGATGAAAAAGGGGGAGAGATTTATCATATGCATAACACATAGGCATGGTTCCAGGGGGAGCGATGGTCACAAGGGGAGCATGAAGCATGAGTGATATGACTTCAGTATTGCATGACATGACTTCAGTATTGCATCAAAGTGTTGCCATCAATGCCAAAGGGAGATATTGTTGATTAATTGGGTTGGTTTTCATTGATGTCAACCTTTGAAGAAAGTTTGGTAGCACAAAGGTTTGGGTAATGGAACGAAGTTTGTTTGATGGATAATGGTATGAGTTTTGATATATTTGTAGGTAATACTATTCTATATGGATAGTGCATGTCATTCTATTTCCAATGGTATTTGGAACGTCACATAACTCCTCACGGTTAGATATTTATGGCCATGTGAAGTTGGAGAACCCTCACGAGTCATCTAGAAGCCCCAAAAGGTCAAAGTAGTCAAAGTGTTTGCAAAAGAAATTATTTAAATAATAAAGTTAACAAAGAACTCCCTAAAATAAGGAAAGTGGGATGCTACATGAAAGTATAAATAAGAGGCAAGGCTCTCTCATTTAATCACACTTGAACCTATTGAATATCATTGAATATCTATTTTGTGAAAGGTTATTTGGGCAGGTATTATTGATAGCGAAAAGTGTAGTAGGAAAAGTGCGGCAGACAAAGTGCGGTAGGAAAACTGTGGCAGAAAAGTGCAGAAGTAAAAGTGCAGCAGAAAAAGTGCAGTAGGAAAAATACAGCAGAAAAAGTGCAACAGAAAAATCGTGTGAGAAAAATCACAACAGAAAAAGTGCGACAGAAAAATAGCGGCAGAAAAATCACGACAACAACATGGTTGGGATCTATTTATGAGAGATATGGCACATCTTGTTTGAGGTGTGTTTTGTGATCTAGGGTTTAGCTCTTGAGATGGTATTGGATGTTCAGTATTGTTGCATATATCAGATTTGTTCAGGGATACAATTGGTATTTTGTTGTTGATATTTGGCATATGGGTATTGGTCTTTTTGTTGTGATATGTTGCTAAAGTTGTTGGTTTAGCTTGAGGCTACATAACAATGAGGTTGTGGCACATGGGTTGATGTAATGATTTATGGTATTTGGTTTATGGATAGAGTGATGAATTGTTAAATAACTTTTGATGGTTATATTGGTGTATGTAGATGGTATATGGTTGAGGTACATGTTGGGTACATTGTTTAGACAAGTAGTTGATGACTTGGCACATACATGAGGTGTATAGTTGATGAGTTGGCACAAACATGAGGTTTATAGTTGATGATTTTCGTACATATTGATGAGTCAAGTTTGATGCATGGTACATGTTGGTTCGGGTTATTGGTACAAGTTGTTTGGTGCAGGTTGATTGGTACAGGTTGTTATAGTTTATTGGTATAGGTTGACAGTGATAGGTTGAAAGTGGTAGTGGTTGGTTCAGTGACAATGACAGGTTGTATACATTTGGCATTTATATTTTAGGGTGATTGGATGGGGCAAGGATAGGTGGTTATAGCCAGAGAACTTATGGGGTTGTATCCTCCTTCTAGTTGTATCTAGAGAATTGAGGAGTTGGAGCTTCCCTCAGGTTGTAGCATGAGAAACTAGGGGGTTGGATCCTCCTTCGAGTTGCAACTGGAAAACAAAGGAAGTTGGTTCTTCCAATGAATGTAATTCTTCAAGACATATAAGAAAAATCATTATGTGGTTTTCTCCCGCTTTAGTTTTCCACGTAAAAACATCGGTGTATTGTGTATGTGTATGATTTCTTATTTGTTCATTTTTTATTTACTATGCAATTATTGGATGATAATGATACACGGATATAACACTTGCATTACATGGTTAAAATGGATTAAATTTCTCTATTACTAATTCAACCCCCCTCTCAGTAATCCAACAAAGTTGAAGGAAAACTTTCAACTGCAGGGGCTCCATTATACTCTTCATTAAATGATAATATACAAAATCCCATATCTTCATCAGCAACATAAATGGGATGGTTTCTGCAATTATTTTGGTCACTGACCACATAGGAAATTTTTTTTTCCATGCACAATCTCTTATTTTCCCCGCAAAGACTGGTATTCTGGCATATATCATGTCCATTTGAATGATACCTCCCATTTTTCCTACCCATGTTCTTGACAACAACATTCCATAGTTAACAGGAACATCAACCACTACCACATCCATCATAATGATTTTGACAAGTAATTGGGACAAAATGACCACCATGTCTTTGATTAGGCCATCACATTTAACTTTTCTTGAATCAAAATAATACAGGTCATGATATGGCCTAGTTATTTATAATACCAACTTATCCACTACTACTTTGGGCATGAGAGTGTGTGAGGCTCTAGAGTCTAGCATGCAATTGTGGAGTATTTTATCATGAATATCCAGTGTCACATAAAAAGGGGAAACATATTCTTCCTTGTCATCTATGTGAGGTCCAAATACAATAGTAGGGCATTCATCTTCAACATTCAAAGTATTTGGTGGGTTTGTGGGTCCCCCTCCATGCATTCCTTTTTCAATCTTCTTACAATAAGAGGGATTTTTACCCAATTCAACTACAAGTACAGGGATCTTAATGTTTGATAATTCATGCTCAATTTAGAATGAGTAAACATTTTTTCAGCTTCTTTAGGTTCATTTTCCCCTTTCAAAGGTTCTAAAACATCATTTTCATTTTTTGTATCTAAAAATTCTTTGGCTTTATCTTTGGGTTGATTTAGAGGAGAATTTTTGTGATGGGGTTGACTATCTGGCCCAATCACTTTCTTCCTAGGTATAAGGTCATATTTCTTATGCATCGCATCCTATAATGCATCAGCAAACATCATGTATTGAGATAAAGAAAATGCTTCTTGACTCAACTCACTTTTAGGAATTTGCCTCCTAGGATTTAGTGAATTTTCATAATCACTCCGAGTTAAATGGATAGCATCATTTTCATCCTGGAATAGGTGAAATTTTTATATATAAACAACATATTCCTCATCCATCACATATTCTATAAGATTGTTATCATTATTGGTTTTGACAAGGGGTTGGATGGGTTGCTATTCATTTCTTCTCTCCCTTCTCATCACTTGTGGATTAAAGGGTCTTATGAGTTGATTAGGGTTTCTAATACCTCCCTCTTTAGTATATTTTTTTGAATTACTACCCTTAATATAGAATATAGACATCTTGTTTGACAGGTTCCTAATCAATCTAGACATATATTCAATCCTTGCATCTTGGGAGTCTATATTGGGAAAAAATTGTGCCAAATTATTATTTGACTTTCTTGCATGATAAGCAAGGTTAGGTATCTTCTTTCCCCCAACACCATGGAAAAATAAGCATCAAATGCTCCAGCATAGGTAACTTTTGTTGTTGGTTGTGAAGGTTTTATATCTCTAGGGATCTTGTTATAGAATTTGTTGAATATTCTATTGAAGTCAACAACATATTCATTTTATTTCTTCTTTAGTGAGAAAAATTTGGTCGGGTAATAGAGGTTGTATTTTTTCTCTCCCCATTGTCTCATAAAGGTTGATTCTAATGTTTTCCATGTACCAATTGAGGTAGCAGGTAGCTCCCTAAACCAATTTCTGAAATCCCCCTCCAAGTTTTGGACAAATGATATCATAATGACATCATCATGCTCCAAAAAATGGTTACCAATGAAGTCTTGGAATGTACCCATGTGTTATTCAACAGAGATGGTCTTCTCCCCATCATATTTTGCCAATAGTTTTAGGTAATTCTTGGGGAGCTCCTAGACATTTGGAGGAAAATTCAAGGGACCATATCTGGATGCTACCCATGGATTTAAATATGGTGGAGGTGGAGGTTGATTTCCCCCACATCTACTCCTTCCTATGCCATTCATGAGACTTTATAGGATAAGATTATTAGCTTCGAAAGATAGAAGAATTGCTAGATCTTTCAAGAAGGATCTTAGAGAATAACTCCCTTCTTGAGGAAAATCTAGAGGAAAATTCAGTAAATCTATCAGAGGTGTTTGAGAAATATTTTAACTAGAATGTGATTCTAAAGGTATGTCTATCAGATATATATCAAAAAGAGATAATTCTACATAAGGATTACCTGGGGAAGAAGAGAGTTGTTGTTTTCTAATGTTTCTCTAGATAACAATTTTCTCTAGATCTAAGTACACTGGAATCTGGGGAATATCATGGTTTCTTCTAGTGTGTCTTCTTGTGAATTCCAAATTTCCTTCTGTGGAGTCACTAAGTGAAATATTAAAATATAGGTGTCTAGGACTTGTTCACCATCAAGTATCATAGGTTACAATGTCATACCCAAGGGAAAAATAACTTCAAATTCCATCCCCGGAAATGGTGCCATTTCAAAAGTTTTTCCTTGAGCTAAATATCAGAATAAACTTTAAAGTCATGCTTGCACAAACGAATGTTGTGGGAATTTCTTAGATATCTCTCTCCTAACCCTCAAACAATTTCAAAATAGATGATTAAAACCCTCAACCTCAAGAGGCATGTGACCATGTGTATTTTAGACATTTAAATTGGAAGGGGATGAGTGGATGAATTTTGAAGAAAAAAATTAAACATACAAGGCATTTCTGAGAATGAATCTTGTAGTTTCTGAGAGAAAGAAAAATGTGTTGAGCAATTAAAAATTTAGTAGTTATAACAAATGTATTAAGATATATGGAATAACACGCTTCATACAGTTTTAAATCTTCATACATCCAAACATATGGAGGTACCCTCTACATACATTCAAATACATAAATAAAATGACAAGAATTGGTCATGTAAAGATGAACTAAATTCCATGCCATGACAAAACATCATGCAGTAAAATTGAATGTGGTATTAGTATACTACCTAAGTAATATTTTGTTAATCATATCTTATCCAAGTAGCCAATAATGGGAGAAATGGATTTACTAGAAGACAGATACGATGGAAGAAGAAGAAGATGGGTTTTACAGACTGAACATAACATAGTGTATGAATCTCTTTAGGCTTGTTTCCTTCATCATTTTCCTATGCTTGAGGTCTATGATCTTGCAGCTTTGAGTATAACAACGTCTTTAATTCCCAAAAGTGTTGACCCTTCAAATGAGTGTCTTATTCCCTTTTATAGATTCCTTAACAATATAAAACCACTTTTTGACCCAATATAGATTCTTGATTCTTGGCAACACCTATGGTTTCTTGAATGGTTTTTGTTTAGTAAAAATTGTTTTTTACCAATGTAAATCCTGTCAAAGTATTTTTAGGACAACTAATTTTACCAAATCGAGCTCATTCAGTCTAGATCCTTCAAAATAGCTCGATTGTATGAAATTTTTGCACTAAATGCATTTTGATTTTGAATAAGTGAGTCCATTTGTAGGATGGAAGAATGGCTTGGCCCTTACTCTCAGTCACAGTCACCTGATGATGTAGAGTGTTATAGACCATCCCTCTAGGTCCTTTGTCATTTGTTTTAGTCGAGTGTTGGTCATATAGTATGACTATATCTTATGATGAACTGTATAATGTCCTACTATTATTGTGCCTGAGTCAGTGTGAATAGAGAGGGATATTTCCCTCTTTTGCGAAAATAAGTGAAGCTCCTCATGTGTCAATAATTATGATGGTTGACTGGTCCCTCCTAGGGGAAAAATCCACATATATATATCATCTTCCTTAATAGTTGGCATCATAGAAATTTTACTACAGTGGTTAAATTTCTCATAGATTGGCTTTTACTTCCTCCCAATGTTTTCTCTTATAATAATTTGACACGTATCTAGGGAGGTCGTTACTGGGCGGAATGATTTTCTACATCCGATTGTTGTAATTTGTGATCTGATGATCATATGTGTATATGTGTGGCCAATCATTTTATTCCTTCATTGGTTGTATTGGCAGTATGATTATTGGTAATGATGCTCATACATGAGGCCACCTGTCTTTTGTGGGGTTATCTAACTCATGGTCTAATCTGGAGTGACGACTTCAATATACAACACAACATCTGTTAAAACCCATTTTTTCATTTGGTTTGGAGCCATGCATAATCTTCTCCTTGGCTTAGACTTTGAAAGTTTGAGAAGGGCGTGAAAATTTGAGTGACATCATTAATAACATCAATGCAAATCGATGGACATGTGGTGGCCTCGTACTAGTCCACAATAACGTCTATGTGGAACAAGAGTAATTTGTATGTCATCAGGTTCAAGGTGTTTTTCTATACCTTTGGTGTCTTCCGATGGGTCCTCCTCGTCCAAGTGGCAACTGAGGATTCATCCCTATGAGTGCCATGTTGGCTTACCACTCCATATTCTATCAGTCCCAGGGTCCACTATGGAACGATGGGTTGGAGTGACATGTCAGCTCCACGAGGTGCTTGGTTAGCGACCAGGTGTGCCTTATGCCTAGGGGTGATAAGTGTTTTTTCCAAACCATGAAAAACATTGTAGAACCCTCCCAACGATGGTTTTCCCTCTTCCTTCTTGCAATGTGACGCCATTCAGAAATTGATGCGTGTCCAGTAGAAACATTTTTTTCATCACCTATAGGTCATTAAACTTCTCACAATATCACAAGGTGACATTGGTTGTGAGCCATTGATTTAGCTCACTTATGTTAATTTGATGATTGGGCCTCGCACATCCTTTGGCCCTCAATATTGGCCCATGGTTTTGTGATAATCTCC
>ML801351.1:314744-331796 GCA_009831015.1 Picea engelmannii
AGAGAGAGAGAGAGAGAGAAGTAAGTAATATATAAATATACAATAAAATATAAACAATGTAAAATACACTAATATATGGTAATATACGAGTATGACCAAGAAGTCACATCCAAAACATCTACTTCTCTTATAGGTTATTTATCAAAAGCTGACGGTTCAGATCAACCTGATGGTTTTCGAACCAAATCAAAAGTTCACATTGCACTGACAGATCACATCAGGGATCGATTACTATGGAGAAACACCTTATGGCATAATTATTGTTGGATTTGAACTTATATATTTTTAAAGAAAACATATGATCTTAATTATTAAGTCCACAATTCTATATATGGGAACTAATAATTACTAGCAACAACCACTTTATAAAACTGGTTGATATACGTCGATCGACGTCATTAGTTTGGAAATGTGGAAAATGGCGTCGATCGGCATATATCAACCACTTTTATAAAGTGGTTTATGCTAGTTGATGGCGACGTGCATGGTGGAGGAATAATAAATCATTAATAAATTAAAATATACAATTAATAATTTAATGTATAAATTAAAGTAATAATGTACAAAAATATTAATATAATAATTAATTGAAAGTCAATATTTTAATGCTTTATTAATGTATTAATTAATAATATTTTATTAATGTGCTATACTATAGTAATGTATTATTAATATATTAATTTAATAATAATATAATATTAATTTATTAGTAATATATTACTTTATTAATGTACTTATACATTATTAAAGTATTATATTAATAACACATTGTTAATTAATATATTAATGTATTAATAAAGAGTATATACATTAATAAAGTATTAAAACATTAATAAAATAATAAAATAATATATTAATAATAAATTATTTAAGTATTAATTAATTAATTAATACATTAATATAATGTCTAAATTTAAGTATTAATAGATTTACATATATTGTAATGTATTAATGTAACTTATTAATTAGTAATGTATTAATTAATTAATTTTACTAATAGAATATATTAATTAAACATCAATACTTTATTAAAGTAGCAATATATTAATAATATATTACATTAATAGATCACACAAAGAAGGGGATCTCATACACCAATTTGGTGTTTGGTTTCTTAGTGATCTTCAAATAATAATAATAATATTAATATTAATTATTATTATTATTATTATTATTAAAAAACATTCATACATTAAAAGTATTAAAATATTCAAAAATACATTAAAGTATTACATTATATTACATTAAAGTATTAACACATTAATAAAATATTTATGCAATAATAAAGTAATACATTAATAAGGCAATTCAATACATTAATAAAGTAATGATACATGAATATTGTATTAATAATACATATGCACATTAATACTTTATAATAATGTATTGCCTCATTATTATAATGTTTAAATACATTATAATTAATATATTTATACATTATTAATTAATACATTAATGTATTAATGAAGTATTTTGATGCATGAGCATCTCTCCACGTCAGTCAGCCAGCCATGTCGAGCGCGTGCATTTAAAGCTGAAGACAGGCACAACTTCATTTAAAATCTGAATTGAATGTAACTTTAATGTTTAAGCTGGTGAGTTGTAGAGTAGTGCCTTTGTGTAGGTGTAGAGTAGATCGGCCATTAATGTTTGTATGGATGAGATCTAGATCCAGATGTTGGACTAGACAACCCATTCAATGTAATTGAATAGGGTAGGTAGGTTGGAGGGAAGCGCTCTAAGAGCCCCCTCATGTAAAAAAAAAATCGATTGTATCTCTTAGTAGGGTTAGATGAGTAGAAGTCTGAGTAGAGCCAGAGAGAGCTCGAGAACCCCTTGTAATTACAGGCGTTTGCCAATTTTAATATAAACAGAAGCAGTTTTTCCTGCATGAATTCTGTGTTATGTGGATGTCTGTGAGTGTTCTTTTATGATGTAGAATGTATATTGTAGTTATGCATTTGCAGGAGTGTGTTTGATTTCAGGTGAAGGTCTTTGAGGCTTCACACCAGGAGGGTTTGACAGAACACTGTGGGTTCTGATAGCCGTGCACAGAGGATGCATTTCTGAACACTGCGGGTTCAGACAAAGACATGTTGCGGCACAAGAACTGGAATCAACAATTCAGGAGAAGACCTCAAGGTTGTTGAATACCTTGGAGGCAAGGCTGTGTAGAAGAGACACAGTTGCAGACATAATCTATGTTGAGAGTTCTATGAAGCTCTGTCAGGTGGGCATTGAGCATAGGCACAAGGTGCAGTTGGGGAAACTCTATTGTGAGTTCAGACAGAAGCCAGAATCACTGAGGATTCTGTGAAGCTCTGCCAGGTGGGCATTGAGTAGATGCATAGGTGCACAAGAGGACATAATTGTTGGACGTTCTGTGACAAGACACTCTGCCAGGAGGGCACAGAGATATTGTGCAGACGACACAGGAGAAGAGAACTCTTTGAGTCCTGTGATTTGAAGAAGTATCCACTGAGGGATCTTCACAAGGTTGTTGAACACCCTGAAAGGCTCAACGAGAGGTTTTTGGAGCAGAAGGATAGCCAGGAGGGAATTATATTCTCCATCTGCAGGAGAAGAAAGAAATACAAAATCCCTTAGGGGTCTGATCATGCCAGAAGCTCAGGAGAGACAACACCGTGTGTGCGTAAGACTCTGCAACGGCGCAGAAGTCCAAGAATCCTTCAAGGATTCGAAAGAAGGGATAAGCTCAGGAGGATGAGTGCTTTTACACACGAGATCATAACTGCAAGGAGTGCAGGAGCTTCAGAATCCTTTGACGGGTTCAAAGTACCCAAAGCTCAGGAGAGACAGCATTTTCACACGCGCAGTTGAGAAATCAGAGTGAGGAGTTTGCAGAGGAGAAGGAAAACAAAGGTTAGAGCCTTTGAGAACTTGGAATTCCTCCAAGTGCAGGAAGGAAGTGCGCAGAATCTCAGGAGGAGCAACGACATCCGTCGGATCGACCTAGGAGATTTGGACCGTTGGAAGGTATTCACGTCCAAAGGGTGCGCAGGAGAAAGAGGTGATCTGAGTCGTCAGATCTAGAGTGAAGAACCCGACAGCCGTCAGATCTGTCGTGAGTTACACGGTGGTTAAACCATCGAGAAAAGCCAAGGTGAAATCCCGAAAGGAGGGTTGACTCATCGGGGTTTCACATATCGGAAAATCGGGAGTCACGATGACAATAGATTGGGAATTTCTATAGGAAAATTCCCAGGAATATCTGGACCGTCCGTTTGTGGAGACACGTGGCGGAGATCGAGGCACCGAGAGTCAGGATATCGGCATTCCTGTGGACATGAGATCGGGGAAGTCCATATTGAAAACCCAGATATAATCTGAGCCATCCATTTGGGGAGACAGGTGTCAGAAATCCGAAGAGAGTTGGTATATTGGCACTCAAGAAATTGGAGTTCCTGAGGTCGTGAAAATCGGGACATGAAAAGTCTCGAAAACGCGAGGAGAAATCTGAACCGTCCATCTAGAGGGGACGCGTGGCAGCAATCAGAGTCATCGGGGAAAGTTCCAATAGGAAGTCGTCTATCGACATTTTGGTCATCGAGATATCGAGAATCCTGGTGACAAGAGGTTTGGGCATTTCGGAATCGCGAAGTCTGAAACCCCGACAAGGAGGAAGGAGCCATCGTGGGGGCCAATTGTCAACATATCAAAGAAGTGGGAAGTGTCGTTTAAGGGGCCAGCTATCAGCATAGCGGAGGATCGGGATTCAAAGGATCGAGAATCCCATGGGACAATGCATTGTGGCATTGAAAAGCTCGAAACCCCGACGAGTGGTAAGACTGTGGTCACGGGGATAACGGTCATATGGGCCAGGAGCCTAGCCAGGAGAGCTAGTGCGTAAAGAGCATGTCGGGATTCGAGGAATCACGAATCTTGAGGACATATGTATTTGGACATTGAAAAGTCTGAAACCCCGATGAGGAGGTATGGCTGTGGTCATAAAGGGGGATGGTCATGTGGGCCAGGAGCTTAGCCTGGAGGGCTAACGGGAATCAGAGCACATCAGGATTTTGAAGCCCAAAACCCCGAAAGAAGGATAAGGTTGCGGTCTTATGAATTAGTGGTCACATGGACTAGAGCATAGTAAGGAGGGATAACGCGTAAAAGGCGTGTATCAGTGAAATTGCGCATCGAAGATCAGGGATTACACATCAGGGATCATGAAACCCCAAAAATCGAAACTGAGTCAGGGAAGATCATGGTTAAGTGCAGAAAACCGTGTGGGTGAAGAAAGGACCTGTGGATCGGGTTTT
This sequence comes from Picea engelmannii, assembly GCA_009831015.1. Lineage (NCBI taxonomy): Eukaryota > Viridiplantae > Streptophyta > Pinopsida > Pinales > Pinaceae > Picea > Picea engelmannii. Next base: position 319,028 of record ML801351.1, read on the forward strand.
CATCAAAAATTCCAGCAGGGAATCAGAAGAGCCATTCTGGCTCGAGGGGGAAAATTGAACGATCCTTAAGACTGGGAGGTCAGGCACAGAGACCCTGTGGGGTATGTAGGAGCGTCACGCCATCAAGTGGTATCAGAGCCTTGATTCTTTCTTGTATATTTTAGGCAGGAGGAGGTAGAAGGAGATAAAAGAGTACTCTGATACACATCAAGTGGTATCAGAGCCTTGATTCTTGCTTGTATATTTCAGGTAGAAGGAGGCAGAAGAAGATAAAAGAGTACTCTGATACACATCAAGTGGTATCAGAGCCTGATTTCTTGTCTATATATTTCAGGCAAGAGAGGCAAGAGGTAAAGAGCACTCTAATACACATCAAGAGGTATCAGAGCCTTGATTCTTGCTTGTATATTTTAGGTGAAGCGAGAAGGCAAAAGAAGACAGAGCGTTGGAGACTCTGTGAGGATTGTTTGTAGGTAGGATACATTCCATAAGCAGTCAGGGGGACTGTAAGATGAAGCTGGTAACACTCTTAGTGCAGAGTGACAATAGCAGGTTTGCTAGGAAAGCAGACAAAGACAACACCATGGTTACTGAAGACTATAGGCATGCTGGGAGGAAGAGCAAGGCAGAAAAGCTTGCAAAAATGGATAAAGAGCTCTATGAATTAAAGGCAGACATAGAGAAGCTCAAACTACAGATGCGGCAGGATAGGAGGTTGAGATGGATGCGTGAATGGCCCATGAGGAAGGAGAAAGAAAAATGGCCAGTCAAGGAGTTGATGGTCAGAAGACAGTGAAGGTTGTTAACAGGATGGTTGAGGTATGCTGAAAATCTCAATGGACTGGAAGAAGAAATGGTTCAGGTATGTGAACCAGAGACTAGGAAATTTCTCGGTGAAGAGGATGAATTGGGATCAGCTGAGGATCTCAAGAACTGCCAGGAGGGCAGAGAAGAAATTCCAGATTGCCAGATGGGCAATGAAATGATATCACTGCGGGATCTCGGAGACTGTCATGAGGACAGCCAGGGAGTTTCACATTGCCAGTTGGGAAATGATATGAGATCACTGCGGCATCTCGAAAACTGCTAGGAGGGTAGCGGAAGCATCTCAGATTGCTAGGTGGGAAGAGATGAAAGTTCGAGACTGTCTAAAAGTCTCATGGACTCGGAGGTGAGTTCAATTCAGCAAGGGTTGTTGATGAAGATGGGATCGGTTGATATCATAGTCTTCCAGGAGAGCAGCGGAAGCATTCCATATTGTCGGATGGGCAGGGATGAGCAGGTGAGTTGGAATCAGCCAGAGGAGCTAACAGAGAAGATGAGACTATCGGAGGGTCTCATAAATTCAGAGATGGATTTAGATCAGCAGGTGCTGCTAACAGAAGAGGAGGATCTAAGGGATCTTCTGATGATTGGAGGAATTCAGGTATTCCTACCATTTTCCCAAGAGGAGGCGGAAGTCTGTGTTGCAGATGATGCAGCAACAACAACAGAACAATCAGTTGTGACTGTCAAGGAGGAATTGGAGCAGGTGTTTGAAACTGCCCAAGAAGAAGCAGACAAAGGAGAAAATGAGCATTCTGAGGAGTGTCTCAACATATTCATCTAGGAAGATGAATATGTAGCATTGGAGCTGACAGAAAAAGAAGCAGAAGGAGAAGACGAGCATTCTGAGGAATGGCTACACATTTTCAGCCAAAACGCTGAAGAGACTACAACATGGGAGTTTGTAGCAGAAGAAGAAGAAGGGGCAGACAACATTAGTTTGGCTGATCTGTGGGAACAGATAGAAGCCCTAGAGAAAAGGGTGAAAGTGCAGGGTGTGCACATCCAATAGGTAAAGTTGAAAACTGATGAAGGAGGCATGGGAGATCATGGTGATCTGCTCATGTGCCAAAATTTTTTGCAGTTGAGGAGACTGCATGAACAGAGCCAGCCACTGGAGCAGCTGGACAAAGTGATTGAAGAGATCATGGAGTTGATGATAAGGTCAGCAAAGACTTCCAGCGAGGAGAGGCTGGGAAAGAAAGAAGCAGCAGCAGCAGCAGCGCAGAAGCAGCAACAACAGCAAGATGGAGCAGATGAATAGCTCCAAAGAATGATTTGGGATCCAGGAGGATTTCCAATAGCTGAGAAGGGAAGCTCATGAGTAGGAGCTCATGAATTTTGTAGATGAGGAGTTTGATGCAGGAGCATCTCTCCACGTCATCCAGCCAACCAGCCAGCCATGTCGAGCACGTGCATTTAAAGTTGAAGAGAGGCACAGCCTCATTTAAAATCTGAATTGAATGTAACTTTAATGTTTAAGTTGGTGAGTTGTAGAGTCGTGCCTTTTTGCAAGCATAGAGTAGATCGGCCATTAATTCTTGTATGGCTGAGATCTAGATCCATATGCTGGACTAGACAGCCCATTCAATGTAATTGAATAGGGTAGGTAGGTTGGAGGGAAGCGCTCTAAGAGCCCCCTCATGTAAAAAAAAGATCGATTGTATCTCTTAGTAGGGTTAGATGAGTAGAAGTCTGAGTAGAGCTAGAGAGAGCTCGAGAACCCCTTGTAATTACAGGTGTTTGCCAATTTTAATATAAACAGAAGCAATTTTTCCTACATGAATTATGTGTTATGTGGATGTCTGTGAGTGTTCTTTTATGCTGTAGAATGTATATTATAGTTGTGCATTTGCAGGAGTGTGTTTGATTTCAGGTGAAGGTCTTTGAGGCTTCACACCAGGAGGGTGTGACAGAACGTTGCGGGTTCTGATAGTTGTGCACAGAGGATGCATTTCTGAACACTGCGGGTTCAGACAAAGATGTGCTGCGACACAAGAACTGGAATCAACAATTCAGGAGAAGACCTCAAGGTTGTTGAATACCTTGGAGGCAAGGTTGTGTAGGAGAGACACAGTTGCAGACAGAATCTCTGTTGGGATTTCTATGAAGCTCTACCAGGTGGGCATTGAGCATAGGCGCAAGGTGCAGTTGGGGGAACTCTGTTGTGAGTTCAGACAGAAGCCAGAATCACTGAGGATTCTGTGAAGCTCTGCCAGGTGGGCATTGAGTAGGTGCATAGATGCACAAGAGGATATAACTGTTAGACATTCTATGAGAAGACACTCTGCCAGGAGGGCACAGAGATATTGTGCAGATGGAAAAGGAGAAGAGAACTCTTTGAGTCCTATGATTTGAAGAAGTATCCACTGAGGGATCTTCACAAGGTTGTTGAACACCCTGAAAGGCTCAGCAAGAGGTTGTTGGAGCAGAAGGATAGCTAGGAGGGCATTATATTCTCCATCTGCAAGAGAAGAAAGAAAGAAAAAATCCCTTAGGGGTCTGAGCATGCCAAAAGCTTAGGAGAGATAGCACCATGTGGGCGTAAGACTCTGCATCGATGCAGAATTCCAAGAATCCTTCAAGGATTCGGAAGAAGGGATAAGCTTAGGAGGACGAGTGCTTTTACACACGATATCATAATTACAAGGAGTGCAGGAGCTTCAGAATCCTTTGACGGGTTCAAAGTACCCAAATCTCAGGAGAGACAGCGTTTTCACACATGTAGTTGAGAACTCGGAGTGAGGAGTTCGTAGAGGAGAAGGAAGACAAAGGTTAGTGACACAGGCAAATCCAAGCTACACCTCTACTCACCTGCTCAAAGGATCAATCAAAAAATTCACTTCTGCTGAGCTGAAGTGGCTCCTTGGATTCGCTCGGGAATCACTGAGAAAATCTGACCCAGTCCACAGGTCCTTTCTTTCCTCCACACAACCTTCTGCACTTTACCGTGGTTGTCCCCGACTCAGTTTTGGGGTTCGGGGTTTCATGCTTCCTGCTGTCGAGAGTTTCTGTACTCTCGATTCCCGATCACCGATGAGCTCTCTGCCTGGCCTTATCCCCTCCTAGCTAGGCTCTCTAGTCCATGTGACTAGTCCTTATAAGACCGCAACCTTATCTTCTCCTATTGGGGTTTTTGAGTTTCAAATTCCCGATGCATCCCAATTCCTGTTAGCCCTCCAGGCTAAGATCTTCGTCCACGTGACCTTCTCCTATATGACCACAGCCATATACTTCTGTCGAGGTTTCAGACTTTCCAATGTCCAAATACAATCACCCTCTGGTTCCATGATCCTCCGATTCAAGACGCACTTTTTCTTCAGCTAGCCCTCCTGGATCAGCCCCTAGTCCACGTGACCATTACCCCATGACCACAACCTTATCCCTCGTCGGGGTTTCGGGGTTTCCAATGCCTAAATGCATATACCTGGGGGATTCCCGACTCCTCAAATCCCAACTGGCTGATAGTTGGCCCCCACACAACGGAGCTCTTCCCCTTCTCTAATCTGCTGACAGCTCGCTCCCACTCATCAGGGTTTCGCGGTTCGCGATTCCAAAATGCCAAAACCACTTGTCTCCGGGATCCCCGATATCCCGATGACCCAAACACTAATCAACAACTCCCTGTCAGCCTTTCCCCGATGGCGCCGATTTCTTCCATGCGTCCCCTCTGATGGATGGTCCCGATCTCTCTAGGATTTTGAGACTTGTGATGTCCCAACTTTCTTGTCCTTAGGAACTCCGATTTCCCAATGACTACTATCCCGATGGTTACTCCCCTTGTCGGGATTTCTCCTCCTATTTACGAGGACTTAACTCCCTCGCAACTTCTGTAGATCCGACGGTTATCGAGTATCTACCCCAGATATAATGGCTCAGATCCGTTCTCCTTCCCTACGCTCCTCCAGAGGATAAACTCTGATCATCTTCTCCCGATCCAACGAATGACGAGTATCCGAGTGAGATCCAACGACTGACAATATCCTCCTTCTGTAGGATCCTCCTAGACGTAAAAACCAATGATTCGGATCTCTTTCCTCCATCGATCTGATGGTTGTTGTGCTCCCTCCTGAACTTCTACACTTTCTTTCCAGACTTGGAAGAATTTCCAGCTCCCAAAGGCCTCAACCTTTGTTCTCCTTTTCCTCTGCGAACTCCTCGACTCTGAGCTTTGCCAATGCGTGTGAAAATGATGTTCCTCCTGAGCCCTTCTGGGAACTCTGCACTCCTCCAATGAGTTCTTCAACGCCTACACTCCTTCCAGGCATGACTCTGTGCATGAAAGCGTTCGCCCTCCTGAGCTTATCCTTCTTCCTGATCCTTGAAGGATTCTTTGACTTCTGCGCCTCTGCAGAGTCTTCACGCACCCACAGTGTTGTCTGTCCTGAGATTTCCAAACACTCAGACCCCCTAAGGGATTTTATCCTTCTTCCCTCTCTCCCACAAATGGAGAAGTATGGATGCCCTCCCGGCTATCCTCTCTGCTCAAGCAAATTCTTGCTGAGTCTGCAGGGTATTCAGCAACCCTAAGAAGATCCTTCAGTGGACTCTTCCTTCACACTACAGAATTCAAAGAGTTCTCTTTTCTTTTTTCTGTTCCTGTTTTCACACTTACTCGATGCCCACTTGGAAGAATATCTTTTACACAGAACGTTCAGCAGTTCTGTCTCCTTTCATGCACTCCTTGCACTTGCTCGATGCCCTCCTGGCAGAGCTCTACAGAACCCTCAATGATTATGTTTTCTTCTTCAAACTCTTAGTAGAGTTCTTCCTCAAATTCACCGCAACTTATACGCTCAATGCCCACCTGGCAGAGCTTTACAGAACTTTTCAGAGATTTTGTCTGCAATGATGTCTCTCATACATAGCCTTGCCTCCAAGGTGTTCAACAACCTTGAGGTCTTCTTCCTGAGTTGATGATTTCAGCTTCTGTTCCGCAGCACGTCTTTGTTTGAACTCACAGTATTCAAAAGTGCATCCTCAGTGCACCAGTATTCAGAGACTGCAGTACATTGTCATGCCCTCCTGGAATGAAACCTCAAAGACCTTCACCTGAAATAAAGCACACTCCTGCAAATGCACAGCTATAGTATACATCTACGGCATAAATAAAGAACACTCACAGACATCCACATAACACAAAATTCATGCAGGAAAAACTGCTCTATTTATATTAAATGGAAAATGCATGTAATTACAATGGTGTTCCTGAGATATCTCTGGCTCTTATCTTCTCTACTCTACATGTAGATCCTAACACAACTACAACTACTCCAAAATGAGATATGAAAATCTCTTTTACCTGAGGGGGCTCTTCGAGCGCTTCCCTCCAAACCTACCTACCCTATTCAATTACATTGAATGGGTTGTCTAGTCCAGAATCGGATCTAGATCTCAGCCATTACACACATTAAAGGTTGATCTACTCTACGCCTGCACAAAGTCACGGCTTCATGGCTCAACATCCTAAACCATTTAATTACATTTATTTCAGCTTTAAAATGAGGCTATGCCTCCCTTTTAGCGTGCGATTTGAATTCTCTGGAATGGGTGGTTGGCTGACTGGCTGACGTGGAGAGATGCTCCTGCATCAAACTCCTCAGCTGCAAAATCATGAGCTCCTACTCATGTGCTTCCCCTCTAAGTGGTTGGAAATCATGTTGGATCCCAAACAAATATCTGGAGCTTCCCATCTGCTCCATTCTGATGCTGCTTCTGCTTCTGTTGCACCGCTGCTGCTTCGTTCCTTCTGCTCAGCTGCTCCTCGCTAGCAGTCTCTGCTGACCTCAACATCAGATCCATGATCTCCTCGATCACCGCATCCAGCTGCTCCCATGGCTGGTCCTATTCATGCAGTCTCCTCAGCTGCAAATTTTTTTGGCACATGAGTAGATCATCATGATCTCCCATGTCATCCTCTTCATCTTCATCTGTGGCCTCAAGTTGCCACTTTGCTACAGACTTCAGCTCTGCAGTCTCCCTTTGACTGAATTTTTGTTTAGTCACCTTCTCTGACAGCTCAACTTCTGTCAGTTCTCTTCCTGGCTCTGGATTGTTCAGCCAATCCTCCAGCATCTATAGCTCCATCTCCCATGGAGTGATAAATCTACATGCTTGCTCTTCGGCTTCCTTTGTTGCAAACTTCAGTGCTGCAGCTTCTTTCTTTTCATCTCCCTAGCAGAAATCATCGGGCCATTCCTCAGAATGCTCCTTCTCCTCTCCTACTCCTTCTTGGGCAGATTCCAAAGCCTGCTCCAATTCCTCCTTGACAGTCTCAGTTGATTGTTCTACTGTTGTTGTTGCATCTGCAACACTGATTTCTGCCTCCTCCTGGGCAAATGGTAGGAATAATCCAATCCTTCCAATCATCAGAATATTATCCTGATCTTCCTCATTGGTCAACTGCACATGCTGATCCAAACTCACCTCTGAATTTATGAGACCCTCAAACAGTCTCATCTGCTCGTTCCGTTCCTCTAGTTGATTCCAACTCACTTGCTCATACCTACCCACCTAGCAATATGGGATGTCTCTACTACTCTCCTGGCATATTATGAGATCAATCGATCCCATCTTCATCAGAAACCCTTGCTGAATTGAACTCACCTCCGAGTCCATGATACTTTCAGACAGTCTCGAATGCTCATCTCTGCCCACCTGGCAGTTTAAGATGCTTTTGCTACCCTCTTGGAAGTCTTTGAGATCTCGCAACGATCTCCTTTCATTGCCCAGCTGGCAATGTGAAATTCCCTGGCTATCCTCCTGATAGTCCGTGAGATCCTGCAGTGATCTCAATTCATTTCCCTCCTGGAAATTTGGAATTTCTTCTCTGCCCTCCTGGCAGTGCTTGAGGTCCTCAGACGATCCCAATTCATTTTCAAAATCATCGAGACTTCTCCCAATCTCTGGTTCACATACATAAATCATCTTTTCCTCTGTGGCCTTGAGGTTTTCGGCATACCTCAACCACTTTCTCAACAGCCTGCGCTACCCTCTGACCATCAACTCCTTTACTAGCCATTTTACCTTTTCCTTCTTCATGGGAAATTCACACATTCATCTCAACCTCCTATCCTACCACATCCGCAGTTCAAGCTTCTCTATGTATGCCTTTAATTCATAGAGCTCTTTATCCATTTCTTTATCCATTTCTGCAAGATTTTATTCCTTTCTTTTCTTCCTCCTTGCATGCCTATGGTCTTCAGTAACCATGGTGTTGTCTTTGCCTACTTTCCTAGTAGTCCTGCTATCACTCTGCATCCCGAGTGTTTCCAGCTTCATCCTACAGTCTCCTTGACTGCCATCCTGATTGTTGCCTACCTGCAAACAATCCTTACAGAGTCCTCAACAACTCTGTCTTCTTTCACCTGAATATACAGATGAATTTCCTGCTCTGATATCACTTGATGTGTATCAGGTACTCTCTATCTCTTGCCTCTCTTGCCTAAAATATACAGACAAGAACTCACTCTGATACCACTTTGACAAGTGTATCAGAGTGCTTTCCTCCTCTACCTCTTCCCACCTGAAATATACAGACAAGAACTCGCTCTGATACCACTTTGACGCAGGCAAAGCCAAGCTACACCTCTACTCACCTGCTCACAGGATCGATAAAAAAATCCACTTCTGCTGAGCTGAAGCATCTCCTTGGATTCCCTCGGGAATCACTGAGAAAATATGACCTAGTCCATAGGTCCTTTCTTTCCTCCACACGGCCTTCTGCACTTTACCGCGGTTGTCCCTGTCTCAGTTTTGGGGTTTGGGGTTTCATGCTTCCTGCTGTTGAGAGTTTCTGTACTCTCGATTCTCGATCACCGATGAGCTCTCTACCCAGCCATAGCCCCTCCTGGCTAGGCTCTCTAGTCCATGTGACTAGTCCTTATAAGACTGCAGCCTTATCTTCTCCTGTCGGGGTTTTTGGGTTTCATATTCCCGATGCATCCCAATTCTCGTTATCCCTCCAAGCTAAGATCTTCATCCACGTGACCTTCTCCTATATGACCACAGCCATATACTTCTATCAGGGTTTCGAACTTTCCAATGTCCAAATACAATCGCCCTCTAGATCCGCGATCCTCTGATTCTCGACGCGCTTTTTCTTCAGCTAGCCCTCCTGGCTCAGCCCCTGGTCCACGTGACCATTACCCCGTGACCACAACCTTACCCCTCATTGGGGTTTCGAGGTTTCCAATGCCTAAATGCATATACCCGTGGGATTCCTGACTCCTCGATTCTCAACTGGCTGACAGTTGGCCCCCACACAACGGAGCTCTTCCCCTTCTCTAATCTGCTGACAGCTGGCTCCCACTCATCAGGGTTTCGTGGTTCGCGATTCCAAAATGCCAAAACCACTTGTCTCCGGGATCCCCGATATCCCGATGACCCAAACACTGATCAACAACTCCCTGTCGGCCTTTCCCCGATGGCGCCGATTTCTTCCATGCGTTCCCTCTGATGGACGGTCCCGATCTCTCCAGGATTTTGAGACTTGTGATGTCCCAACTTTCTTGTCCTCAGGAACTCCGATTTCCCGATGACTACTATCCCGATGGTTACGCCCCTTGTCAGGATTTCTCCTCCTATTTACGAGGACTTAACTCCCTCGCAACTTCTGCAGATCCGACGGCTATGGGGTATCTACCCCAGATCTAATGGCTCAGATCCGTTCTCCTTCCCTGCGCTCCTCCAGAGGATAAACTCTGATCATCTTCTCCTGATCCAATAGCTGACGGGTATCCAAGTGAGATCCGATGGCTAACGGTCTCCTCCTTCTGTAGGCTCCTCCTGGATGTAAAAACCAACGGTCCAGATCTCTTTCCTCCACCGATCTGATGGCTATTGTGCTCTCTCCTGAACTTCTGCACTTTCTTCCCAGACTTAGAAGAATTTCCAGCTCCCAAAGGCCTCAACCTTTGTTCTCCTTTTCCTCTACAAAATCCTCGACTCTGAGCTTCGATAATGCATGTGAAAACGTTGTTCCTCCTGATCCCTTCTGGGAACTCTGAACTCCTTCAATGAGTTCTTCAATGCCTGCACTCCTTGCAGTCACGACTCTATGCGTGAAAGAATTCTCCCTCCTGAGCTTATCCTTCTTTCTGATCCTTGAAGGATTCTTTGACTTTTGCGCCTCTGCAGAGTCTTCATTCACCCACAGTGTTGTCTGTCCTAAGCTTTCCAAACACTCATACCCCCTAAGGGATTTTATCCTTCTTCCCTCTCTCCCACAAATGGAGAATTATGGATGCCCTCTTGGCTATCCTCTCTGCTCGAGAAACTTCTTGTTGAGTCTACAAGGTATTCGGCAACCCTGAGAAGATCCTTCAGTGGACTCTTCCTTCACACTACAAAATTCAAAGAGTTCGCTTTTCTTTTGTCTGTACCTATATACACACTTACTCGATGCCCAATTGGCAGAATATCTTTTACATAGAATGTTTAGTAGTTTTGTCTCCTTTCGTGCACTCCTTGCACTTGCTCGATGCCCTCCTAGCAGAGCTCTACAGAACCCTCAATGATTCTATTTTCTTCTTCACACTCTCAATAGATTTCTTCCTCAAATGCATCGCAGTGCATACGCTCAATGCCCACCTAGAAGAGCTCTCAGAATCCTCAGTGATTCTGTCTCTTCTGAACTCACAGCGAAGTTCCTCCAAACGCACCTTGTGCTTCTGCTCAATGCCCACCTAGCAGAGATTTACATAAATCCTTAGAGATTTCGTCTGCAACGGTGTCTCTCATACATAGCCTTTCCTCCAATGTGTTTAGCAACCTTGAGGTCTTCTTCCTGAGTTGATGATTTCATCTTTTGTGCCGTAGAACATCTTTGTTTGAACCCGCAGTATTTAGAAGTGCATCCTCAGTGCACCAGTATTCAGAGACCGCAGTACACTGTCACGCCCTCCTTTCATGAAACCTCAAAGACCTTCACCTAAAATCAAGCACACTCTTGCAAATGCACAACTACAGTATACATCTATGGCATAAATAAAGAACACACACAGACATCCACATAACACAGAATTCATGCAGGAAAAACTGCTTTGTTTATATTAAATGGAAAATGCCTGTAATTACAATGGTGTTCCTGAGCTCTCTCTGGCTCTTCTCTTATCTGATCTACATGCAGATCCTAACACAACTACAACTACTCCAAAATGAGATATGAAAATCTCTTTTACCTGAGGAGGCTCTTCGAGCACTTCCCTCCTAACCTACCTACCCTATTCAATTACATTGAATGGGCTGTCTAGTCCAGAATTGGATCTATATCTCAGCCATTACACACATTAAAGGTCAATCTACTCTACGCCTGCACAAAGGCACGACTTCCTAGCTCAACAACCTAAACCATTTAATTACATTCATTTCATCTTTCAAATGAGGCTACGCCTCTCTTTTAGCGAGCGATTTGAATTCTCTGGCGTGGCTGGCTGACGTGGAGAGATGCTTCTGCATCAGTTAGAGCCTTTGAGAACTTGGAATTCCTCCAAGTGTAGGAAGGAAGTGCACAGAAGCTCAGGAGGAGCATTGACAGCCATCGGATCAGCTGAGGAGATCTGGACCGTTGGAAGGTATTCACATCCAGAGGGTGCGCAGGAGAAAGAGGTGATCTGAGCCGTCATATATAGAGTGAAGAACTCGACAGTCGTCAGATCTGTCGTGAGTTACATGGTGGTTAAACCATTGGGGAAAGCCAAGGTGAAATCCTGAAAGGAGGGTTGACTCATCGGGGTTTCACATATCGGGAAATCGGGAGTCACGATGACAAGAGATCGGGAATTTCTATAGGAAAAGTCCCGGGAAGATCTGAACCGTCCATCTTGAGGGGATGCGTGGTAGCAATCAAAGTCATCGGGGAAAGTTCTGACAGGAAGTCATCTATCGGCATTTTTGTCATCGAGATATCGGGAATCCTAGTGAAAAGAGATTTGGGCATTTCGGAATCCCAAAGTCTGAAATCCCAACAAGGAGGAAGGAGCCATCGTGGGGGCCAACTGTCAGCATAATGGAGAAGTGGGAAGTGTCGTTTAAGGGGCCAGCAGTTAGCATAGCAGAGGATCAGGATTCGAAGGATCGGGAATCCCATGGGCCAATGCATTGTGGCATTGAAAAGCTCAAAACCCTAACGAGTGGTAAGACTGCGGTCACAAGGATAATGGTCATATGGGCCAGGAGAGCTAGTGCGTAAAGAGCATGTCGGGATTCGAGGAATCGCGAATCCTGAGGACATATGTATTTGGACATTGAAAATTCTGAAACCCCGATGAGGAGGTATGGCTGTGGTCACAAAGGGGGATGGTCATGTGGGCCAGGAGCTTAGCCTGGAGGGCTAACGAGAATCGGAGCACATCGGGATTTTGAAGCCCAAAACCCTGAAAGAAGGATAAGGCTGCAGTCTTATGAATTAGCGGTCACATGGACCAGAGCATAGTTAGGAGGGATAACGCGTAAAAGGCGCATATCGGTGAAATTGCGCATCAGAGATCGGGGATTCAAGAGGAAAGGAACTCTTGAAGTAGAGGATCACGAAACCCTGAAACTCGAAACTGAGTCAGGGAAGATCACGGTTAAGTGCAGAAAATCAGGTGGGTGAAGAAAGGACCCGTGGATCGGGTTTTCATCAGAAATTCCAGTAGGGAATCATAAGAGCCATTCCGGCTCAAGGGGGAAAATTGAATGATCCTTAAGACTGGGAGGTCAGGCGTAGAGACCCTGCAGGGTATGTAGGAGCGTTGCGCCATCATATTTATACATTATTAAATAATATATTATTAAATTATTAATACGTTAATAAAGTATTAAATTAATAAATACATTAATAACGCATTGAAACATTAAAACGGTATTTAAGTTGTAATAATACATTATTACATAAATACAAAACATTGACCACGAGCATGACGATGGTTCAGAGTGATAGCCTATGCTTGACCATGACCAT
>ML801351.1:334161-350861 GCA_009831015.1 Picea engelmannii
AATCATTGTACTTGATTGCTTCAAATGACAAAGATTTTAATTAGGTGGATGGACTGCTCACCTACTCAACCACAAATAATAATAATAATAATAATAACAAAAATAATAATTATAAATAATTTTAATAATAAAAACATTTATAGTAAAAATAATAATTATAAAAACATTAATAGTATAAGCATTAATAATAGTGTAAAAACATTAATTGTGCCCAGAGGCACTCTAAACCCAAGTATGGGGGATATTTTCATGTAACACTACTCACTCACTCAACCACAAATAATAATTATAACAAAATAATAATAAAAACATTTATAGTAAAAACAGTGGTTATAAAAACATTAATAGTATAAGCATTAATAATAGTGTAAAAATATTAATTGTGCCCAAAGACACTCTAAAGACAAGTATGGGGGAGATGTTCATGTAACATAACACAATATAATAATAATAATAAATAAATAAAAATTAATATATTAAAATAATAATATATTAACATACTAATATAAATAAATAAATAAAATAGTAATTGTATATTAATGTTTTTCAATATTTTAGTATGTTTTATAATACTTTAATATTAATGTATTAAATCAGCATAGATCCATCTTAACCCCACATCTATCAAGCTCTGAGATGGATCAAATCTCTCGAGGTGAAAGCCTTGTTTAGAGTGCAAAAATTGAAGAAATGTTAAAGGTGTACACGTAGAGAGATTGGATTCATTTGGGTGCTTGATGGATCTGGGGTTAAGATAGATCTATGTTGGTTATAAAAAACATAAATAGTAAAAACATTAATTGGTTGCGGCTAGGTACAGTCTGATATGTTGTTCCTTTGCACCGGCCTGTAGCAGCCTTTTTTTACTTATTTTCTTTGTTGTATCCCTGGGTTGCAGGTGTGTTTGGCCTTTTTAATCTGCTATAATGTTCTACGTGCCCTTTATTTAATGTAGGGGTGTGAGGATTCTTTCATTGATCGCTCGGTGGCTTCAGAGCTCCTCCCTTTCTCATTTTTTGTAGATTGAGTGGTGTTTGTGGCTGGGATCACATTCATGATTGGGGTTGCATGGTAGTTTGTACAATGTGTGCCTAGATCTGGGTTCATTTCTAGGTTCTTCTGCTCTGATTCATTGCTGGATTTGGGATTCCTCTCTCTGGTTTCGTTGGTTTGTTAATGATTTAATGTATGTTGAGATATGGTTCCTTTTGGTGGTTGTTGATGACTCTCTCTTCCTCATATCAGCTGAGGAGTTTTGGCCAAAGCTTTGAGGTCCTTTTTTTAGGGGTGCAACTTTTGGTCTTTGCTTCTGATAGAGTTATTGTTGATCGGGGTTTTCAATGGTGTCATTTCTATATAGTTATGTTGATGTGAGAACTTCATATTTCTCTGACCTGGTCCATTCGACCTCTGGGTATTTTTGTTGGGATTGTTTTTCCAGTGATTTTTATCATGGCGGGGTTACTTGAATCTGGGCTCTTTCCTGCCTCTTTGGGTTTTTTTTTCCCAGCTCCTATTATTGTATTTTTCATTGTAGCTTATCATCCTTCTTTTGGCCCCCTTCGGGTTTTTATTCCTTGATTGGGTTGTTCTTAAGACACCTACATAATAGAATTACCCTTTTTTCGTGGAAAAAAAAAACATTAATTTAAAAAAATAAACCAAAACATTAATTAATAAAACATTAAAATAAAAACATAAATAGTAAAAACAAAAATTATAAAAAACATTAAATAATCATATTAATTAAAAACAATAAAATAAAATAAAATAACAAATAACAAATATTTTTAAAAACATTAAAAGACATTAGAAAACACATAATTAAAAAAAACATTAGTTTGGCGTAACATTAATGATTGGTTTGTTTATCTATTCAATCATGAAATTCAACTATGTCACCCGATGTTATGGGGAGTAGTGGTACCCTAGTCGCCCGATGATGTGGGGAGTAGTGGTACCCTAGTTGCCCTAAAAACAATATTATTATCATTTATTGCAGGTCAGTCCCTTTTTGGTTTTTACATCAAAAGAAATCCTATAAAAGTAATCAAATCACATAAAAGAAGACCACGTATTAAATCTCGTACGTATTTGGTAGAAATGTTGTCACAAAATGTAAATAAACTTGAAAATCACTTCGCATGTTGGTATAATTGGTTATGTTCAAGTATTAATGAAACAAGTGTTGCATGGTAGCCTAGTCCCTGTCAGGTTGAATTGGGAATAAATGCATAGGGGCGGGGAAAAAGTAGTGCAGGTAGATGGAAACTGCAATGGAGATGTGGCAAGAAGCATGAAGCACAGGTGCTATACATGTAGTAAATGGCATGTGGCCTCTAGAGCTCCATTTATTTTTTGAAACTATATAATCTATTTTGCTATCTTCAAATTTTTGGTTCTTTCCTGGACCATCTAGCATGTGTGTCTCTATATGTTCCAGGACAAAAAAAATTATATTCAAATTAAATAAACACAATTTATTGACATTCAACATAGTTGAAGATAAAAATTTATGAGCACATAAATATAAAAGGAGATAAAAAATGGTTTTATTTGAAATATATCACAAAATAATATTGTCTGTTACATGTTCCTAGAAATTTAAATGTGTTTGTCATATAGACTGGGATTGGGGCTCTCGTGGACCATAAGAGAAATATGTACAAGAAATAAGACTATGGAAAGAAGAAGTGGGCGATGGTAGAGTGTAATACTTGAAAGGAAGAAATTGAAAGGTATCAGTCTTTGGATAGAAATTTCTATTTAAAAAAGTGGAATAACTGGATTGATAAACAAAGCAAGATGTGATAAGTATAAAATTACAATGATGATACATATCACCCCTTTTGATATTTTCTTCTTGATGCCTTTTTATTGTTGTCGTCAACGGCTACTAGAATCGTGCCAACTTCTTGTTGCCTTTTGTCGGTGACCTGCTTCAATTCCCTTTCGACCCATACTTCAATGTAGCTTCTCAAGGGGGTGACATTGATCTCATTCTGTATTTTTATGTTGAAAAGTTTGTTTTCTAATTCCCTTAGATCAATAAAAATACTACGCAAAGCTTCATCAATTTCTTTATTTTGTACCAAATAGTCGACTAGCTAGCTGTCAATGTCATCTTCACCATATTCAAAAATGTTGTAAAACTTTTCCAAAAACAACGCCTTAAAAATATCAACTTGCTTATCGAAGTATTTCTTAGTTAAGGGCAAGGAGTTGATGATTAAGTTGGGGTCTTAGAACTCGTTGGTCCTTCCAGCTAAGTCTATTTTGGTCATCTTTGTGAATAATTTTTCTTCCTTTGATATGGCTTGATCACATGACTGGACAATGAGATGCAGGTTCTTCACTTTCTCTTTCCAGCATGCATTTAATTGAGTGATCTAGTTTTTGGAGGGGATATCTTGTTCTGTTCTTCTCATATACGTCATGTTGTTGACATTGATGCCAAAAGGAATGACCATTTCTAAATAGAAACGTTCTTCATTTTTTAAATATGCCTGCAAATGTTCGAGCAAAGTATGTGCCCTCGTTCCAAGGGAAGCCATGGTTTGTGATGTTTGCCACACCTCAACAATCAGTTCCATTATTTTCTTGATATTATTCTCCACATATCCTCTATATGATGCGAGGAGGCTAGAGGATCCTTTGACTTGGATGCAGGGGTGGTAGGCATGGATATTGCTAAAGGACTGGAAAGAAATGCCATAGGAATAAAATATTCCTCCAATTCCTTGAAGGGGTCCTTCAGTCTGGAGTTCTCAGCCTCAATGCCTCCAATGGAATCATCAAGAGCATCTCTAGTTTCTATGTGAAGTCGACAGATTTTGAATGATCGCATGTTCGCAAGGTTAACCTCTGAACAAGATTTTCCTTTCTTATTTTTTACATCTCTCTTTTCAATAATTAATGTTTTAAACTCACTGTAAAAAACAGTGCTCTAGAACACGAAGGATTCATCTTCATCAAAAATTTCGGTATCAACTATGTCCATTGGATGACTATGCTAGATCGCGTCTCCAGGATGATCAAGGTTGTGGAATACACTATCCAGATCAAGCTCAAGTTCCATTTTGTCACTCTCAATTTCGAGCTCTTTCACCTATCCTATAAATTTTTTTCTCTTCTTGTCCATGAGAAGCTTGTGAGAACTATCAATTTTAGGGTTAGGAGGGTCATTATCTCCTCCTTTGTTTGAATAATTTTGAGTTCCTTTCTTGTTGTGGTGGTTTGTTGGAGCGATGCTATGGGATGTCATACTTTTGGGAGTGTTATCCATCGATTGAGAACTCTTCTCACCGGGGCATTTTCCCTGTTGCTTGTACAATTCAATGATGCTTTGCAATGTGTCCAGGTCATCGGCATCAAAAGCAGGAGTGTTTTCGCCAGTGTCTCTGTTTTCTCTCAGGTGTTTCTTGAAAAAAGAATTTTTCAGGCCAAGTGTTAGTAAATGTTCTAAAAAATAATTATTAGGGTCGAACCCTCTTAGGATTTCATCATATCTTAGATTCAAGTTGTTGAAATGGGTTGTGAATTGGTCAAAAAAATTTGCATTCCTCAACACGAAGTCCCCGACTTTCCAAGGTAGAGGAATGAACTTTTTTTTCTCTTCTCATGGAATAAATGAAACCAATAGTTGTATTGCCTTGTTATTTATGTAACAAACATTATGTTTGTAATGTGACATGGAAGGAGAGCAGGATTTTCCTTGGAGCCAAAAATCCTTATCACACTGTAATTATCCATTTGTTCAAGTTCCCCCTTCCTATCCAAAAACATGGTTGCCCGGTCAGATATGTGGGGATCATCTTCTCCTAACAATAAAACATTGAAAACAGACACAAATTCATTAAAAACCAAATAAAAATAGTGGGACGCCTTGTGCTTCCACAAGGCCTTGTATCGGAACGTTATTGGGTCAAATTCTCAATTTACCTTCTTCAACAGAGATAGTTTTGGAATCTGACAACAATGCGCTATCGCAAAAACCAAGTAGCATGACATATCAAATTTCTTCTCCTTTTTGAAGCTTGACAATTGGGAACATATTTCATGGGAAATTATCTTCCCCCAATAAAAAATGGCTTGTTCCTTGACTGTGAAATACAAAATATAAAGAACCACGCGGGAAATAGTTGTTGTGGATTCTTGTCCCCTTATTCTTGTAAACAACCATAAAATTTACCGAAATGGATTTCTAAAAGAACTAACCTACAATCTTGTGATATATTCAGGAACTTCCATCGGGTCTTCCAGGAACTCAGGCAAGAATTCTAACCCGTTATTATGATTTCTTAGGAATTGCTTGGAATTGTCTCCTTTGAACGTCAATGTTGGCTCTAACAATCTTAACATCTAGTAGAAGAACTGAGGTGACAAAGAAATAGAAGAGTGGTCCCACGGTGCAATAATTTTTTGTCCTGAAATATATTTATCGGTGCACCAAGAGACCAGCTCCTTACAGTCAAAAAATTGAGGGACACAGTCTGCACGAGCAATCTCAGAGGTCCAAATTATTTCATTCTGGGTGGAAGGGGATGAGTAGTAAGAATATGCCCAAGACCACTAGAAGTTCTGGTCCTTGTGTCCGAGTATGTTCATTGTATCTCCATAGAACTGTTGTCGAGTTGGTGCTATAAGTTTATGAGAACGTTTGTTTTCTCCAAACAATGGTTGAAATGAATAGTTGGAGGGGATAATATAACCCTCCACAAATGTTGGTTCAATGCTTGTGAATGGGAAATCTCCTCGAGCCTTTCGCTCATTAATGGAAATCTCTATGGGTGTTGCATGATGATATGTTAGTAGTAAAGATTACTTATTTCATAATTAGAAGTGCAAAGGTGGTGGGTACGGTGAAGAGAAATTAAGGATTAGAGGTTTCGTGAACATGCCACCCCAACAATGTGTGAATGACATTCCATGATTTTGAAATCAACACTCGGAAGGGATAAAATAACCCTCCACAAATATTGGTTTAATGCATATTAATGGGAGATCTACTCGAACCTTTCGCTCATCAATGACAATCTATACGGTTATTTCATGATGAGTTGTTAGCATTAAATCTTACTAATTGCATATTTAGAAATAAGACCTTATATATATATATATATATATATATATATATATATATATATATATATATATAAACATTTTTTTATTATAAACAAGTGTGAAGGTGATCGAGACGGGGAAGAGAAAGCAAGGAATGTCCAGGTATGAAAAGTGGTCGGATAGGATTCAAAATAGGGTTATAGGGGATATTCAGGAGAGGTGAGTGTCCAACGGTCAAATTTTATGTCTCGGATTTTTTTACTGCAAAATGTATAAAAAAAAAGAGAGAATGATGAGGCAGTCCAGCGATCGGTTTGTATATTTGTGGAATTATAGGAAAGTGTATAAGTATGGAATAGGGAAACAGTCGATCAGACTCATTTTCGTTATTAAGGATTGAAGATTTTGTGAACAGGCCAACCTGACGATGCGCAAATGACATTCTATGATGTTTGAAATTAACACTCAGAAGGGATAATATAAACCTCCAGAAATCTCCTCAAGCCTTTCACTCATTAATTACAATCTCTATGGGTGTTGCATGATGATATGTTAGTAGTAAAGATTACTTATTGTATAATTAGAAGTGCAAAGGTGGTGGGTACGGTGAAGAGCAATTAAGGATTAGAGGTTTCGTGAACATGCCACCCCGACAATGTGTGAACGACATTCCATGATTTTGAAATCAACACTCGGAAGGGATAAAATAACCCTCCACAAATCTTGGTTTAATGCATATTAATGGGAGATCTACTCGAGCCTTTCACTCATCAATGACAATCTATACGATTCTTGCATGATGAGTTGTTAGCATTAAATCTTACTAATTGAATATTTAGAAATAAGACCTTATTTATATATAAACAATTTTTTATTATAAACAAGTGTGAAGGTGATCAAGACGGGGAAGAGAAAGCAAGGAATGTATGGGTATGAAAAGTGGTCAGACAGGATTCAAAATAGGGTTATAGGGGATATTCAGGAGAGGTGAGTGTCTGACGATCAAATTTTGTGTCTCGGAATTTTTGACTGCAAAATGTGTAAAACGAAAGAGAGCATGATGAGGCAGTTCAGCGACCAGTTTGTATATTTACTGAACTCTAGGAAAGTGTATAAGTATGGAATAGGGAAATAGTCGATCGGACTCATTTTCAGTATTAAGGATTGAATATTTTGTGAACAGGCCAACCTAACGATGCGCGGATGACATTCTATGATGTTTGAAATTAACACTCAGAAGGGATAATATAACCCTCCAGAAATCTTGGTTTAATGCGTATTAATGGAAGATCTCCTCAAATCTTGGTTTAGCATTAAGGCTTTCTAATTACATACTTAGAAATAAGACCTTACACACACACACACATACACACATATGTAAACAATCTTTTTTATTATAAATAAGACTCTTATATATATATATATATATATATATATATATATATATATATATATATATATATATATATATCATCCCCGTCATCTTCACACTTGTTTTTCTATACATTTTTTTATTATAAAAAAGTGCAAAGATGATGGGGATGGGGAAGAGCAAGTAAGGAATGGCCAACTATGAAAAGCAGTCGAATGGGTTTCAAAATAGGGTGTGAAGGGCGCGGGCATAGAAAACAACAATTAGGAATTGGATATTTCATGAACCCACCAACCTGACGATCCACGAAAGAAATTCAAAGAAATGGCGAAGTATGGAAAGCGGACGGACGGGCTTCAAAATTGGGTTACAATAGTTCCACTGGAGATGTGAGGACCTGACGGTCAAATTGTATGTCTCAGAAATTTTGAGTGAAAAATGTGTACCATGGAAGAGGGGATGATCGAAACTATGTAACATGGAAGAGGATATGATGTGAGAGTCCAATTGTAAATTTGTATATCGCAGAAGCCAAGGTGTTGTTTGTAGGTCACAGAACAATGGAAGTGCAATCTAGAGCCTGCCTACCTAGGAATCCACAGTCGAAGAAGTGGCTAGGTATGGAATGGGGAAGCGGTTGGTCAGAGTCACGATATAAAAGAACAAGTGCAAATGTGAACCCGTGAGTCCGCCAACCCGTGCAGCTAGACATTTTTAGAAAAATGACTAAGTAACGAAAAAGATAAAGTACAGGGAAAAGAGAAATGGGAATTTGGTTAAGTATAGAAGAGGGAAAATAAGGGCTAATATATTCACATATGTAATAGATATCCCATTTCCTAGAAAGATCTTTTTTGCATGTTTCTGGAGAATTTATATACTTATTTCATATACTTGGAAAGAAGCACGAAGGTGGTGGGCACAGAAAAAAAATGACTAGGAATTGGAAATTGTCTAGACCCACCAACCCGACGATCCACGAAAGATATTGCAAGAAATGGAAAAGTGTGGAAAGCGATTGGATGGGCTTCAAAATAGGTTGATAAGGGTTCCCAAGGAGACATGAAGCCCCAACAGTCAAATTATATGTATCAGAACTTTTGAGTGCAAATTGTGTAACACGGAAGAGGGACTGATGTAGGAGTTTGGAAGTCAATTTGTATATTGTGGAAGCCAGGGGGTTGTTTACAAGTCAAGGAACACTAGAAGTGCAATCCGCCTATCTGGGAACCCGCAAGAGAAAAATTTGGGTAAGTATGGAATTGGAGGCGGGAAATAGATTCCAAGAAATGGAGAAATATGGAAATCAGATGCACGGGATTCACAATGGGGTGACAATAGTTCCCCAGGAGACATGAGGACCCGAAGGTCAAATTGCAGGTCTCAAAAATTTTGAGTGCAAATTGCGTATCACAGAATAGGGTATGATGTGGGAGTTCGATAGTAAATTTTTATATTGTGTATGTTCGGGTGTTGTTTGCAGGTCACAGAATCCATGATTTGAAAATTATCTAGGCATGGAATGGGTAGCATTCAGTCGAAGTCACGATATAAAATCATGAGTGAAAATGTGAACCCATGAGTCCACCAACATGTGCTTTGAGACATTTTCAGAAAAATGACTAAGTAACCAGAAAGAGAAAGTAGAGGGGGAAAATAAACAAGAATTTGGTTAAGTATAGAAGAAGGAAAAGAAGGTCCAATATAGTCAAATCTGTAATAGATATTCCATTTCCTGGAAAGATATTTGTTGTTTGTTTCTGGAGAATTTGTATACTTATTTCATATACTTGGAAATAAGTCTGAAGGTGGCAGGCACAAGAAACAACGACTAGAAATTGGAAATTTCTTGAACCCGCCAACCCGACGATCCGCGAAAGAGATATCAAGAAATGGTCAAGTGTGGAAAGCAGTTGGACGAGATTCAAAATAGGGTGACAAGGGTTCCCGAGGAGACGTAATGCCCCGACGGTCAAATTGTATGTATCATAACATTTTAGTGAAAAATACGTAACACAGAAGAAGGGATGATGTGGGAGTCCAGAAGTAAATTTGCATATCCCAGAAGCCGAAGTGCTATTGCAGTTCACAGAACAATGGAAGTGAAATTTAGAGAAAGGGGAAATGCTCAGTCAAAATAGCGATATAAAAGCATGAATGAAAATGTGAACGCATAAATCTGCCAACCTGCACAGTAAGACATTTTCGGAAAAAAAACCCGACTAAGTAACCAGAAAGAGAAACTACAGGGGAAAATAGAAAGGTGGAGGGAAATTTTCATAAGCGGGAATTGGTTTCAAACAAGCCCCATTGTTGCAAAACCATCATTTTCTAGTCCAATATTTTATCCACTTATTTGTTTTTTATTGTGCTTGTACCATTAAAAAGGGTGTGAGAAAATTCTTTGTTGAAGATTAGTTTTTATTGCAACTTGTGGGAGTAATTGTGTTCTTGATACATTATTCCATGACTTTAACATATTAAATTAAGTATTAAAATTCTTGCATGATGGGTTGTTATAGTTAAATCTTAATAATTGCGTGTCCATAAACAACAATCACAAACTTGAATTTTAATATTGTAGTTGATTTCATAGTCCCATTTGACTATAGCCACCATATATCGTTTTTTTTTATTCGCGAACAAGAAATTTGGTAATTTCATTAATAAAGTAAAAAATTCTCAAATAGAGGCTAGGGGATGGACAACTAATAAAATGTTCCCTTTCGGACTAAAGGAATCAAGGAAGTGAAATGGAAATAAGAAATCTTATTCTTAGCAAGGCTGAGATGAAAATGAAATTTCTATGGCAGGGATCGGACTACCGCATTGTGATTTGGTCTTTCTATATTCTATCTACATTACGAATAGAATTGAACGTTGGTTTGAAAATATCTGAAATTATTTTTTGTTTCCATAAAAGCCTAATGGGATCGAGATAATGCATTGTCATATAATTTTTAAATGATCCATGTCAAATCAAATTACTTGAGCCAATACAATATTGAAGAACTATGAGACTATTGAACCATGCCAATGAGAAGAGGTGTTAAATTCAGCAAAGAAGAAGCAACCAAGAATCCAAGAAAAAATTTGTAATAGTAAATCCATTAAAAAAAAAAGAATATTGGGCAGTGTATATCTATCCATAGAAATTGGACCGTTTTCTTTGCCCCAAAACATTGAACATATTTTCTAGAAATGGCACAGGACCTGCAACATGCATGAGGCATTGATATTCTCTTCAACATGCATACAAAACTGATTACCATGATTTTTTTTAGGAAATCCTTGCAGTCATCTCATCGGGAGGTCAATGTTCGTTTCCCCAATATCAATATCTTGCGAAATACCTGAGGTGATAAAGAAACAAGAGAGTGTTTTTGCAGTGTAATAAATCCTTCGCTTTAAGTAGATGAACAACACTCCCACTCCTGACATTGGCATCACTCCAATGTTGCACCCCCGCAAGAAAGAACGCATAATTTTTCAAGTGTAGGAGGACATAAGAACCCATCTTCATGGTAAAATTGATAGTTCTCACAAGCTTCCCATGATGAAGAAGATGAAAAACGTTGCAAGGAAAATAGAAGAGCCTGAAACTGAAAGTTAGGACACACCAAGAAACCACCTCCTCGCATTCAAAGACTTCAAGGACACCGGTTGCATGAGCAATTCTAGAGGCCCAAATTAGTCCATTATGGGTGGAAGGAGATGAGTATTAGGAATATTCCTTGCACTAGTGGGAGTTCTGGTTCTCATCCCCTAAGATTTTAATTTTTTATCCAGAGAACGGGAGAGTGGTCCTGCAATTGAATAATTTTTTGTCTTGAAATATATTTTTGGGAGCATCAATAGACCATTTTCTTATAGTGAAAGACTTTCACCCAGAACGGAATGATTTGGACCTCTGGAATTCCTATTTTCAAGCTGCAAAGTGGCTATTGCATTCAACATTGATTTCTTTTCTGAAACCCCTTCTTTTGGTCTTGTCAGGGCTGTCATTGTCGAGCTGGGAAATTCCCTCCTTTATGGTTGATTTCAATTTGGGTGCAGGAGTGGGAACAACTTATGCATTGCCATCATCCATTATTGTATCATCATCCATCAAATCATCTTCCCTCGTCTTGAAATTGATCCCATCAACCTCTGTGCCAACCATTAATGCAAGTGGACAGGTTGTCTAAGCAGGTGGGGTTGCCTTTGAATTATTTGGCTTGAAATATATCTCTCAGTACACCAAGGGACCTTATCTTTTTTTGCTCCTAGGTGAAGGGAGATGAGTATTAAGAATATGCCCTCGAATACTGGAACCTTTGGTCATCATGCCCGAAGGTGTTTACTGTATGACATAAGTTAACGAGAATTTTTCGTTTGCTCCAGATGATGTTTGAAATGAAAAATTGAAAGGGATAATATAACCCTCTGTAAATCTTGGTTTAATGCGTATCAATGGAAGATCTCCTCAATCCTTTCACTGATCAATGACAATCTCCACGGTTCATGTGTAATTATTTGTTACCATTAAATCTTACTAATTGCATATTTAGAAAAAAGTGTGAAGGTGGTGGTGACGACGAAGAGAGATTAAGGATTAGAGATTTCATAAAGGCGCCAACCGCATGACGCACGAAAGAGATTGCATCATGCTTGAAATGAATACTTGTAAAGGATAACACTCTTCTCCACATATCTTGGTTTAATTCGTATTAATGACAAATCTTCTCCGGTCTTTCAGACATTAATGACAATCTTAACGGTTCCTGCACAATGAGATATTAGCATTAAAGCTTAATAATTACATATCTAGAAAGAAGTGTGAAGGTGGAGAAATGGAGAAGAGATATTAAGCATTGTGCATTTCATCCACTCGCCAACCCACAAAAGAGATTCCAATAAATTTCCAAGTATGGAAAGCAGTCGGGCGGGCTTCAAAAATAGGGCCACAAGATATACTCAGGAGACGTGAGGGGCTAATGGTGAAATTGTGTGTCTCCAAAATTTTGACTTCGGAATGTGTAACATGGATTTCTATGGTCAATTTGTATATCATGGAATTTTAGGTGTTGTTTTTAGGTAGTGGAACAATGGAAGTGCAATTTTGAGCAAGCCTCGACAAGAATTGGTGATGGTAATAGTGGCCAAGTATGCAATGAGTAAGTGGTTGGTCGGACTCATGATATAAAATCATGAGACATACTCGAAGCAGGGAATATTGACGGGCTTGAAAACAGGGCCACAAGTTCTATTCAGGAGATGTGAGGGCCTGATGGTCAAATTGTATCTATCCCAACTTTTTATTGCAAAATGCATAACACATAACAGGAGACAATGACGGATTTCGACGATCAATTTGTATATTGTGGAGCTTTGGGTGTTATATATAAAAGCATAAGACATTCAGAAAAAGGACACATTCGAAAAAAGGACCAAGTAACTAGAAAGGGAAAGAAAATGAGAAAAAGGAGAATTTGGTATCTAATTTGTAGATCGAGGAAGTTCAGGTGTTGTTTGCAAGAGGCAGAACAATGGAAACATAATGTTGCACCTACCTATCCGGGAACCCGCGATCCAAAAAAAAAATTGAATATGAAATGGGGAAGTAGTCGGTCAAACTCGTGATATAAAAGTATGAGTGGAAATCTGAAGACATGAATTCACCAACTCCCGCACCTAGACATTTTCCGAAAAATGACTAAGTAACCAGAAAGGGAAAGCAGAGGGTAAAAATAAATGGGATGGAAATTTTCAAAAGTGGGAATTGGTGTAAGAAAGCCCCACTGATGGTATTAACAGTAAATATGAAGTTCATTAAACATGTGAACAGGTTCTTCAATCAAGGAATAGATCAATTACACCATGCTTATAGTTTCCACGATGTGTTTGTATAAGAGAAGCAACGAAAAGCTACAAGAAAATCAATTTTGGGATGTTTAAGTAAAGTTGTTGTACTGTCAACTTTACTGCAAGTATAACAACAACAAATTTGAATTTTAATGTCCTATCTTTGATATGATAGTTCCATTGGACTTCACATAGTATATATCCTTTTATTTCAAATTATTCCTAGACATGAATTTTGATAAGTTCATCGATCAAGGAAAAGTATTAAAACGAGCCACATACTACATTTGTGTCAGAGAGATTATATTAAAAGGAAAAGAATTTCATGTATATTCTTTAAGATCATAGAAAATTGCCAAGATCATGAATGTATTATTAATTTTCCAGAACGAAGCATACAACCAAGAACCAAGTAAACACCAAATGTATTGAAAGTCAAGGCACAAGGAAACACATGAACATAGAAGGCGCCAAGCGAGATCCCACAAGGTTCCATAGAGAAGTGCATAGAACTTTGCATCAAACAATTTGATATATTAAAAGAAACACGCGTGGCATTGGTTTTCTCTTACATCTAGTATATGTTCCCATGAGAAAATAATTGGGGCCATGGGATATGAACAAAATTCTTACAAACACAAGACAGCACGAAACCAGAGGAGCTTCGCTATTGTACCCTAGTTATAACCAAACCTCAAAATGGGGAACAAGAAACTTGTCAATTACTATTTTACCATGAAGCAAGATCACTATGGACATTTTCTTTTGATATTGCCATGTTCTACCACTACCAGTTTTAACAATGCCAAATTTACAATATTATTGGAAATGCCTGATGGTTCTGCCCAGAGGAGCAAGTTATTTCTATAGTTCAAAGGATGGGCCTGAGTTATTTATAGTTGGATACTTTGTATGGGGTTTTTCCTCATGCTTCCCATTTCTGGACTGAACAATCTTATGTGCTTGTACATTACCAATAATTGCACCTGCATGTATGAATTCCAATGACCGAACTCCCCAATCTCTATAGTGAGTTGAGAACATCTCAAGCTCATGTTTGAATCCATGCTAAGTCCTTTTTTTCAATTAGAGCATCGAGAAAATGAAAACACCATACCATAAATGTATAGTTGGATATCATCATTTTTTTTATTTGGGTACCCAAAAAAAATGTAGAAATCATGCCATGGCTATATAGTTGGAAAACATTTTTCCAATTTGGGCACCCAAAAAAGTGCAGACTCCTCCAACAAAGCCACAACCAACCACCATTTTTTTTTTCATTTGGACACCCCAACAAATATGAAAAATTCTTCCTAGGAGATGCAAAAAAACATGAAAATAACAACATCAATTGCATTTGTAGATAGATTCTCCTTGTTGTTTCAAGCACAAGAAGAGACAAAATATTTGGAAATAAAATTTTACAACAATGGATGTAAAATCTAAAGAACTCGAGTCCGACAAACATTCATCTGGGTGTTGAAGAAAAAATACAGATATTTTTTCGTTTCCTACCAAAGCTTGATATGATTTTTATTTATTTTTAGTCGATATGCAATATTGCATTGTCCTCATTTAAGGTAAATTTTATATGTATCCGAAAGTTGCGCATGATGTAGACATTGTTTGCCTTTTTCTATAGGTATGATTCATATGAAAATTATGCTAACCCAAGAAGCACATCTTATAATATAGGTTGTCTAATTGTACAATGTACGATTGTGTTGCCCACAGTTTGGATGGCAGCATTGAGGAAATGTCTATATATTTAAGGGCATTTTTTACTGCATCGCAGATAATCAATTGTATCGTCACTTATGAAAGCAAAAGAGTTGTATTTGGCACATACATGCTTGAAGGGGGTCGAGTATGCATTTGTTGCAACCAAAACACCCTCAACCTGGGCATGTGAGCATAGTAGTTAATATATTGAACAATACAATATACAACTGCACAACAAAAAAAAGGAAAACTGTAGAAAACTGCAACATGGAATAGTGCAATAGTTGTGTGACATAACTGAGATACATGGACATGTGAAAGTAAATGTTAAGAACCAAATATCAATATAGCATATAAAAACATAGGAATAGGTACTCAACACCTTGAAAAAGAGAGAATTTCAGGTAAGAAGCCTCTTTGAGGGGGCGACCTCCTTATACCCCACATAAATGTCCAAACACAAAATGATTCCAAATGAAAATGTCTCCTTGGTATATATAGGAGACTAGGAAGTACAATTACAACTAATGGACTCAAGATGACATAAATAAAATAACATTACTAATGTAATATGCCCCAATTAAGGGGTAATGAGCCACTATTTAGGGCTTAACATGCCCCTCCCCTTGAGACAAGTGTTTTTTTCAACGCTTGAGTAACTCTGGATGCTTCTGTATAAAAGACTCATATTCCCAAGTGGAATCTTCAACCGATATTTTCCTCCATTTAACGAGATACTCTGAAATGAATCTATTCCTCAACTACCGAATTCTTGTGTCAATGATGGCTTCAGGATCCAATATGATTTTTCCTTCCTCGTCAAGTTCTAGAAATATAGTTTGAACTGGGATCTTGTCACCTATAACCTTATTTAAGCATGAAAAATGGAAAATTGGGTGTACTCGTGAAGATGAAGGCAACTCCAATTTGTATTCCATAGTACCAATATTTTGCAACACCTTACAAGGGCCATAGTAATTTGGTGATAATTTATTATTCTTCTTGGCTTGCTTGAGGGACATATGTTTGTATGGTTGTAGTCTTAAAAACACCCAATCCCCTACTTCAAAAATTCTTTCACTACAATGTTGAACTGCTTGTTGTTTCATGCGATTATGTGCCATGGTCAGGTTGTCCTTTAATATTTGGAGAACTTGTTGTTGATGCTTGATGTGATCTTCCACTGCTTGAACCTTAGATTTTTCTTTTAGAGAAGAAGTTATGGAAGGAGGGTGGTATCCATAGAGTGACATAAATGGTGTCATTTTTGTTGCAGTATGAAAGGAAGTGTTTTACCACCATTCTACCAATGGTAACGATTTGAAACAGTGTGTTTGTTTATCATAGATGAAGTAATGAAGGTAGCCTTCCATAAATTTGTTCATTATCTCAGTTTGTCCATCAGATTGAGAATGATAGGATGAGCTATGAGCTAATTGAGTACCCAAACAAGAAAATAATTTTGTCCAAAAATGTCCAGTGAAGATGGGATCTCTGTCACCTACAATAATCTTTGGGCTGCCATGTAGACTTTGAATTGTCTCCATGAATGAGGTGGCAACTGTACTGGCTTTGAAGGGATGAGAGAGTGCACAAAAGTGTGTGTACTTGGTGATTCTATCAACAATCACCATGATGACACTCTTTCCTTCAGACTTTGGTAACCCTGTTATGAAATCCATGGAAACCTCCTCCC
>ML801351.1:363398-392242 GCA_009831015.1 Picea engelmannii
TTAAAGTTCCTATGAATACATCAATCAAGTGCTCATCTGGAATATATGTTACCTTTATATTCAATCTTTGGAAGTTCTCAATGTGCTCTGTAACTGAACCCTTTTGCTTGAGATTTATCAATTGGATAAAGAAGGTATTGCTCATTGTATCCTCATAGTGTGCTATCATTTCTTCCGTGAAAATTTTCCAAGTGACGAGTGATTTCTGAGAACAAATACATCGATACCACACAAATTGATTGGGTTCTAAATATAAAGAAGCAATCTGTACCTTTTGTGTATGTGGCACATTATGTAGATCAATGAATTGCTCCATCTAAAGTATCCATATGATTGGGTCCTTGCCATCAAAATTCCTCATATTGATATTAGGAAAGTGGTTGGTCTTCAACCCAAAGTTAGAGTTTCTCCATTCTTGATTCATCTTCCTTGTGTCCTCATCATGAATTTCATGGGATACATTTTCACTTTCAAGTGTCCTCTCTATTAGGAAATTTTTCAATCCTTCCATGATCTCCCCTTTTAAACCATCCATCTTAGTATTTATTGCCTCCAACTTAGCTTCCATTGAATCCATCATCTCTTGTAGTTCATCTTTTGTTATTGTCTTCTTTTGTAAATCATTTATGTCCCTACGCATTTCTCCACCCTCCTCAAGAGTCCAAGTAGGACTGTCTGGAGGCTTATTTGGTGTAGAAGTTCCCTTTTTCTGTGGCATGTTGGCCAAGTATCACTTTAAACCTTGATTTTGAGGTGGTTCTGCTAGACAATCTTCCTTTTATTGTATCTCCAAAATTTCGGCCCTTCTGGGTATGAAATTTTCTTTTTTTGTAGTTCTCTAATATTTATTCTCTGCAATTCCACAGGTCTAATAAAAATTGGATTCACCAAGTGGATTTTATGGTAACTTCCCCACGACTTATTGATTTTTGGCCTTTCCAAGCGATCTCACTTGTATAGCGTTCCCCGCACAAAATAATTGATATAAAATTTTGAAAATTGTACCAGAAATACTAGGGACTGGCCACTATCCAATGCAACCAGTCTCACTCAATTTGGATACTCTAGGAAGAAGTTATGATTTTTTTACCTGAAACACCTTCTTGAGACTAGTTAATAGGACTAGTCAGATACCCTATCTTCCACAGGGTGTATCTACAAATGTAAGATGACCCAGATACTGAATTTATTACCATAGATACCTTACTAATTTCTGTGAATAGGCTCTAGATTTCAAGGTCTGAAATGTTACAGAAACAATTTTATGGAGAAAATTCCTCAATGACTCAATTCATGATGATTCTAGAACCCTATATTACACAAGCTATATCTTCAAAAGTATAAGGCCTCAGGAGATGAAATTTTGTCCCAACATAACCTGATCTGTCTACTAAATATAATCCAATCTGTTCCTTCGAAAACATTGTAAAAAAAAAGGTTATAGTGAAAATGCCAAGATGTCTCAGATGTAGCAACGAAACCCCAAGACCTTGAGCTCTGATACCATATGTTAAGAAACAAATATCAATATAGCATAGAAAAACATCAGAATAAGTACTCAACGCCTTGAAAAAGAGATAATTTCAGGTAATAAGCCTCTTCGAGGGGGTGACCTCCTTATACCCCACATAAATTTCCAAATACAAGATGATTCCAAATTAAAATGTCTCCTTGGTATATATAGGAGACTAGGAGGTACAATTACAACTAATGGACTCAATCCGACATAAATAAAATATCATTACTAATGCAATATGCCCCAATTAAGGGGCAATGAGCCACTATTTAGGGCTTAACAGTACAGGACAAAACTGGATATGGAGAACAATACCATTGCCTTATCGTTTTCTGACTCTTCATCTTTTATATGGAGAAGGTGTTGTGAGCCAAGTTTTCTCGTGAGTGTGACAACTGCACTAATGGTTCCAATTGGGTAAGTTTCATTGCTCTGTGCAATTTGGTTGATAGTTGTGTCTAGGACAAAATGATATTCTGAACAAATAGCAGGAATTTTTTCCACAATACTTGTTTCATTGAGCGATATAATCCGATCACAATCACCACGGTCATAAACTGATTTGGGAAATATATTAAAATTTGTAATGGATATCCTATTACCTTGCAATATCTTTTTTGCATGTTTATAGACAAGTTCTATGGGAATAGTTAGTGTGACTTTCATTAGGGCCTCGGTGTATTTCATGTCAACATGCATAATGTCTCTAGTTTTGTTTTCCTTGCCCAAGTAAGTGCTATAGATGACCATTATGTCCCTGAAAAACACTTTTCCAGTTCAATGGTTGTTCAAGCCCTCTATTGATAGTATTTTGGGTGTTACAAGTTTAGACCTGGTGACATTTTTTGAACAAGAAAAGTAATGTGAATGGTAGTCTGCATTATTTTTTTGTTTTCTTTTTTCCTGGAATAAATATACAAGTAGACGCACAACTTGGATGAAGTATGGAGCCAGATTTTTTCAACCAGATCTCTTAGTCTACAGAACTTGTGCTATGTTCAACGTCTCACTTGTGCTCGTTGATACTTCTTGTGAAGTGAAAAGTATGTGTTGCATAGGACATCAACATATTCACCATGGCATAGATGAATAAAGAGATGAGGATATTTTTTTGGTAAACATATGAGGAATAGAATGTATGCATCTCTACCTTTGGCCTTGTCAGTCGGTTGATGTTTGCGATGATTGATTTCTCATGGCCATGTCACTAGTCCAACTTTTTCTGATGCAAGCATGTGTAGACGAATATCAGAAGGACCAAATAATCACATGCATTGTATATTGTTCATAATTTTTTTGAATGTCACATACAGGGTCAAAGGAGATGGAATATGAAATAGGGTGTCAAGGGATACTCAGGAAAATGAGGACCCGGCGGTCAAATTGTATGTCTTAGATTTTTTTACTGCAAAAATGTGTAATAGTAAATAGGGCATGATGGGGGGGTACAATGACCAATCTGTATATCACAGAACCTCTGAAGCCAGAGGAAAAATATTGAACTTGTTAGCCTAGGAACCTGCAATCACAAAAGTGGCTAAGTATGGAATGAGGTAGAAGCATGACTATAAATGTGAACCCGTGAGTCCGCCAACCTGTGGACCTAGACATTTTAAAAAAGAAGACTAAGAAAAGAAACCATAAAGAAAAAGTAGACGAGAAAAGTTAAGTATAGAAGAGGGGGGGAAAGGGGGATAATAGAAAGTGGAAAAATTATAAATGGGGAGAGAAATGTTTGGAAGCGGGAAGTCTCAACAACGGCCCATTGTTTCCAAATTATCATTTTCTATTCCAATATTATATGCACCCACCCATTTTGTATGTTTGATTTACTAGCATAGTTGGTATACCTTTTCGAAGATTGTACCACAGGCCCCTCTGTTGTGGCATATAAGAATTCATCTTCCTGTCCAACCAATATGTTACTTTCAATGTAGCAACACCAAACATACAGTGGACATGAAAGTAAGTTAGTATGCAGAAAGACATGTAAAATAAATAAATACAGTACTATTTATTTCAATGTAACAGCAAAGAGAATAAAATTCACATGAGAATAAGTTACTATGTAGAAAGATATGTAGTATCTACATACAATAAAATAGGTGCAAAGCAGTAGAAAATGTAGAAAAAATAAACAGACAATAAATGAAATACTAAACACTGGAATATGAAATAAGAGTAGAGGCATGCACCTCTGTAACTCCTCCTCTACATTCGTGGCAAAGAGTCCATCATCCTCTCTAACCACTCTATTTGTTTAAATGTAGCAATGCAGGAAAAATACAATGGACATGAAGGAAGTTAGTATGCAGGAACACATGTAAAAAAAATAAACAGAGTTCAATTTTTTTCAATGTAGCGGCATAGAAAATACAAAGGACATGAAGATAAGTTGTTATGTAGGAAGGTACGCAATATCTACATACAATAAATTAGGTGAACATGTATACAGACAATAAATGAAATACAAAAAAAATGGACTATGAAATAATAGTACAAGCATGTACTTTTGTATCTCATCTTCCACCGTTGCGATAAAGACTCCTTCATTTTCTCCATCTATTTTGTTTGTTTGAATGTGGGAATGCACAAAATACAATGAACATGAATGGAAGCTAGTATGTAGAGGAGAACAAGTAATATGTACAAACACTAAATGAGAACCAATGAATAGAATAAAATATAGTTAGAAACATGAACCTTTTCTTTTCTCCATCCATGGTTGTAATTATATAAAGTTTTTCCTACCCAAAATATATTACAAGCCACAAAATATTAAGAAATTGCATGGCCATAGCTAAATAATTTTGGTTTTCTGTGGCAAAGTATCCAGATATGCTTTGAGACATGGAAATACAATTTTGCAGTATCTTTCGTGTACATCTCATATTTCAAGTACAAGTCGTGGTAACACCGGTCTGTGTAGAGGATAAAGAGGATGTATTGTGATATGGGTACATTTCACCATATATGGTTTATAAGTGTGTTTTTCACATGTTTTATTTTAACAAAAATACAACGGACATTGTAATTGCACATGCAGTTGTCCAATCATTTCTTATGCCACTATTTTGTTGGACAACTGAGAGGGGGGGGGGTGAATTAGTTGTTACCGTGCTTAAAAAATTATGCTTATTTTAAACTCTTTACAGAGCACTCAATGACAATCACAATAATGCAAGGAAGTAAGCAATAGAACATTTAGCATCATTCACACATATGAGATACACAGAGACAGATATTTCCTGAGGAAACCCATAAAGGGTAAACACCTCTTCTTCTTTATATGATAAGTAATATTTACATTCTATACATTATCATACTTATGAGAACCAACTCATAATGAGGCTACAACCTCTTTTTTTCAAGCTGCTACTTGCTGAGAGCACCAACTCTCTGGATTCTCTAGCACCCACTAGAAGGAAGCACCGACTCCCTAGTTTCTCTAGCACCCACTAGAAGGAAGCACCAACTCCCTGGTTTCTCTAGCACCCACTAGAAGGAAGCACCAACTCCCGAAGAGTTCCAGCACCAACTGGATGGAAGCACCAACTTCCTAAGAGTTCCCACACCAACTGGATGGAAGCACCAACTTCCAGTTACATAGGCACCGACTTATATATCAAAGAACCAATGTTCTCCCTTGCACCACCCTACCACCCTGGTTTCTATGGTTGCAACCAGATGGAAGCTACAACTCCCTATGTTCAAGCACCCACTTGAACCTCTAAGGACAACAGTCCTTAGTAGCACCTCCCTACCACCCTAAAATATAAATCTTTGCTACTGAAACTTATTACAGTGATATAATGTTCATCAATGGCTTACCAGTCTCATCACCATTCTTCTACACTGCTCTGCTCTCCTGTATCGGTGTCTCTCTGCCTGCATCTTCTTGTGCTTTCTGATCTTCTTCTTTTCTCTACAAGTGCACCTCAACCTTCTTTTACTGTCTCATATATGCATCTCTGTTCTTTGATTTTGTTGCACTTTATGCTCTGCCTCTTCTTTTGATACTTTGAATTATGCATCTTCTGTTTATTTTAGCTCCTTCCCATAGCATTCCATTTCCCCATGTGTAATTCCTCTCTTCAACAACATCCATCTCTTCTCTATTTTGCATATTTATTCTCTTTGTGCATCTTCTGCATCCTCTATTCACATTGCTTCTGCATTCTCTCCCCATGTCAAGTGCTATGCCTGATCATTATTGTAACTCTTCAGCTTCTCTAACGGTTAAACCCATGCATCCATCATCATTGGGTGTTATGTCGAGATTCCTTAGCCTCTCCAGCAGTCGAGACTCTTCATCTTCTCTATCAGAGTCAAGCTCATTCCCTCTGTTGCAGTTCCAGGCTCCAACTATCTTACATCTATCAATAGCCTTTATGAGCAGTCTTCATGCCACTGGAAGATGCCTCGAAACACTTCATCTTCTCTGGCGATCACCCTGAAGTCTCTTCGAGTCCTCTCGCAGAAACCATCAGTCCTTTCTAGCAGTTACACTGTGAACCTCCAAGACAATGCATCAGCCACTGATTCACCAACCGTCCAAGAGTCATGACTCAGTTCTGCTAACTGAATCGTAACTGATCAATTAACTGTGAAGAGCAATAGTATCCCTTCGATCATATTTCCAAGCATCCAACACCATTGGATTACAAGCACAGGGTCTCGCATTGATTTCTCCATTTCGCAATTCAACATTTTGACATTTCGGCATTCTTGTGGTGAAGAGTTTCGACACTCCAACTCTCGGTATCTGAAACCTACACCAAAAGGTGTTTTCCACATTTCCGCATTTCGGCATTTCGAAATTCCTTGTGGTGAAGTGTTTCGACACTCCAACTCTCAGTATCCGAATCCTACACCCAAAGGTGTTTTTTTCATTTCCACATTTCGGCATTCCTTGTGGTGAAGTGTTTCGACACTCCAACTCCCGGTATCCGAAACCTACACCAAAAGGTGTTTTTAGAATTTCCGCATTTCAGCGTTTCCGCATTCCTTGTGGTGAAGTGCTTCAACACTCCAACTCTCAGTATCTGAAACCTACACCAAAAGGATTTTTTCGCATTTCCGCATTTTGGCATTTTGGCATTCCTTGTGGTGAAGTGTTTCAACACTCCAACTCCTGGTATCCAAAACCTACACCAAAATGTGTTTTTCACATTTTGGCATTTTGGAATTCCTTATGATGAGATATCTTGATGCTCCATGTTGCGATCTCCAAAATGGATCTTGGTTTCACTACCTCCTTCCTCCATCTTCCATAGATGTGACCACTGGCTGTGACCACAGCCTTATTCAAAATTGCATTTTGCAATTTCGTGTTTCGCGAATTTGTTGCGAGTCACTCTGATTCTTCCAATTCCTGATCACAAAATGGATCCTTGCAACTTGCAAGCTCCTTCATTCACATGCCCACATTTGTGACCAAGCATTTATCCATAAAGTGCTTTCACAATTTCCCATTTCGGCACTTCAGGACTCATATGATGAAGAGTCTTGACTCTTGACTCCTCAACCTCCTGGTATCCGAAACTCCGGTTGATGTGCCTATTTCAGGATTTCGACGTTTCACATTTCACAACTTTGGGACTCCTATGATGAAGAGTCTCAAATATTGACTCCTCCAACTCCCGGTATCCGAAACTCCGAAATGGAGTCATTTTTTATGTGCCTGTTTCGGAATTTTGTAAGCCCGCTTCTCCTATCACTTTAAAGAACATCCAGGTTCTCCTGGATCCAATGACAGTCGAACCCCACACTCAAATATAATGCCCGAGATCTGTCCTCCATCTGTGCACTTGACCTATCTGAATTTAGATCTGAAGGTCATCAGGAATTCTCAATGGGATCCAATGATCACTGTCACTTCTCCTCCCGAGTTTACACATCCTCCTGACTTGGAGTAATTTCTAAGTGTCGAAGGCCTCGACCTTTGATCCGTCTAAGATCCTGAGTATGTTATCTCTCTTGAGCTTTGGAAATGAGTTAACCTCGTCCCTTGTGCACACCTACACACTGCGTGTGACTCTATGCTAATCCTCCTGAGATTACATTGTTCTTATTTTTCCATCATTGTATACTCTGATCTTTCCATCAATGATAAGCACACTATGCCTGTAAACATTCCAACAATCTCCCCCTTTGGCATTGATGGAAACCCCGAATGACTGTGCTAATCTGTTTGGACCTCCAACTATAGCATCTGGTCCAGACCACTCCTTTTCTCCCCCTTTGACATCAATGTCAAAGAAAACATGCTCCCCCTGAGTTGTTGCATTATTTTTATGAGGTATCAGATATTAAACCAGCACAAACTCCCCCAGACATGATGGAATCTCTTATTTGAGGCCTGTAGAATATTTGTATCTAAACCAGATTCTTCTCCTTATGATTCTTGGACCTGTTCATCTTCATCTTCAACTGTGTCCTCTGTAGCAGACTCAATATTTCTCACCTCTCTTACTGGGATTCCTTCAACAGCCTTTTCTTGTCATAACTGGATGACTCCCCCTGTCACTGTTCTCTCTCTGCTTCTGATTGTTCTCATCCTTTGTTTCTAAAAAGATTAGCTTTCCCTGACAAGTTCTTTCCTCTTGTTATCTCTATAGAATATCATGTATATAATTTTGTACATTAGAATGTTGTTAATACGAATGTCATTATCCGACTTGAACACTGCACAATTGTAGCTTGTACTTTTTAAATAACCCTTGGATCTCCCCATTGATTCTCATCAATCTCTATTACTGCAGTTAATTTTTTCTTCCATGATGCATACAATCGAAGGCTTTTATGACCATATTCAATCACAAGAAAAAACTGCTACAACCACTCTCATACCTGCTTTTCTTTTTCACAGATGGACATGTATCAGGTTTCTTAGGAGTATTGATTTCTTCCTTGTTGTATCCAATACCATATTTTTCATTTGGTGATCTCTGACTATCCAAGAGCTTATCTAGGGTCATGGAGTTGTTTAAGAACTTGCTTTGGGTGTTTGACTTCTCAACCTTCAAAAATTTAGCTTCCATCTTATGACATGATTCTTCTTCTACTTCTTCCTTGGGATTGATGTCAACTAAACATTCTTTTATTGTATCTGTGTCTTCTTCTTTACTTGCAGGGGAGGATTCAATATCAACATCATTAATTGTCCGTATGACTTTATTCACCACTTGTCTTGAGTTTACATTTACCTTACACTCTTTGGACGTGAACACCTCTTCACTGTCTCTGTCACACTTTTGACTTGTACTGAGAAAATTATGTTTCAAACCATCCACAAGCAGAACGTACTGGGCATCTCCTTTGACATCACTCAAACTCACCATCCCTCTATCCTTCATTTTACCCTGTTCATCATTTTCAAGGATCACATTTCCTGTTTTTCTTTTACTTATTGACAAAAGATTATCCTTGTCTCCAGTCATGTGCTCGAAACATCCACTATCTATATTCCTAGAGGCCTTTTGTTTTTTATTTGAAAGCGCTAGACCACCTTTTTCACTATATTTCCTTTTCCATGTGCTGGCCTTTCTATCTAAGAACTTTATCCTTGGATCTTCTTTGTAATTCTTCAGATGGCAGTTTGCAGCTTTGTGGCCAAAGTTGTGACAGTTATATCATTCAATCTCATTGTTCAATAGGTCAAAGTTATTGTTGTAGCGTTGTCTACTCATTGACTATTTATTATTTCTTGACCTCCTCAGTTGCATGTCTCTAGACTTAATTTGGAAATTTGCAATCTGTGATGATTTGTTACTTGGTTGTATCATTCTTTGTTGTGGCAAATATTTATTCCTTGGAAATCTTAATTTCTCATGTCTAAGTCTTAAGGAACAATTTACAACTTTGTGACCAAAGTTGGAACAGTAGAAACAATATCCATAGAAAATTTCTTTGTACCTGGAAAATGGTTGTCTTCTTTGAGAAAATCATTTTCTTCCATGCTGATGATTTCCCTGAGCAGGGAGTGCATTATTTATTTGTTCTACATATTTAGTCCTGGCACCTTTTTCTTTAATCCTCTTGGGCGGTTGATTGTCTTCCTTTGTTTTTGCAGGTTTGTTGTTGTCATTGGTTGTAGATTTGACAAACTTGATGGGTTCTTTGTTTCTTGGCTGACCACTACTTGATCCCTCTTCATAACCCAAACCATTTTTCAGCTTTGGATTCCTTTGTTGATTCAAAATGGTGGCTAATCCTTCTAAGGCTTTGATACTTGACAGATTCTGATGATACAAGGCTTGAAACTTCTCCAACACTTTCCTTGTTTTCACTACTTCTTCTTCCAGAGCTTCAGATCTTGCCTTCTTTTCTGATAACTGTTGTTTCAAAATGTCCTCTATTTACTTTTCCTCTTCTAATTCCACTTTTAGCAGAGCAAATTCTTCATCTTGCTTTTTAGTGCCTTTTTTGAACTGTATCAGCAATTGTTTTTTCTTTCTCTTCTTAAGTCTAAGTCTGTCAATCTCTTCCAAAGCGTTAATCAACTCTCTTTCCAAGTCAACCAC
The DNA here is from genome assembly GCA_009831015.1 of Picea engelmannii. Lineage (NCBI taxonomy): Eukaryota > Viridiplantae > Streptophyta > Pinopsida > Pinales > Pinaceae > Picea > Picea engelmannii. Next base: position 373,440 of record ML801351.1, read on the forward strand.
AGCTTCTCCATCATTATCATCATTGCATGTGATTTTACTATCATAATCCTCTTTGGCCATAAGCATGAAGTCATTTACCTTATCTTTAAAGGAAGAGTCACTATCAGTGTCTTCTGAGGAGTCATCATTGTTTACACATAAACTTTTCTTTCTATCAAATCTTTTGGATTTGTACTTCTCTTCACCTTCATAGTTCTAGTCCTTCTTCTTGTGTGGACATTTATTTGGAAAATGACCTATCTTACCACAGTTGAAACATTTGAAGGGAATCTTACCTTGGTACTTGCCTAATCCTTTTTTTAGTCTTCTCACGAATTTTGCTTCAATTTCATCAGGCTCAGAATCTTCATTCTTATCTTCTTTAAATGACGCTTCTCTAGAGGTGGGTTTATTTGTAACTATCCTCATTTCATATGTAGTCAACGTTCCTAGAGGTTGATCAAAAGCCAAAATCTTTATATCATTAAGTTCTTCTATAAATGATACCTTTGGGTTGAACCTATCTAGCAGAGATCTCAAAATTTTTTGAACTAAAGAGGGTTCCTCAATTTTTTCACCAAGTGCTTTCATTGCATTTACTAGTTCTTCAACTCTCAGAAAATACTTCCCAGGGTTTCATCTTCTTTCATATGTAGCTTTTCAAACTATACTCTGTAGTCTTGAAGCTTGGCATCTTTTACCTTCTCATTACCTTCATAACTGCTAATGAGTTTGTCCCGCATTTCTTTGGTAGTTTGAAGATGCATCACCTTTACAAACTCGGCTTCTGCAAGTCCATTCAAGATAGCATTCATTCCCTTAACATTAAAGATAAATTCTAACTTATCATCCTTGGAAGCTAGCACAACAGGCTTTATATATCCAGTCTCTACTACATCCCAAACATCAGCACCTAAGGCCATTAGGTATGTTCTCATTCTAACCTTCCAAAAGGAAAAATTTGTTCCATCAAATAGAGGAGGCTTACTGGCTGAAGTCCCTTCATGACTTTTCATGTTTAAGCTTACATATCTACCTTTAAATAAAAGGAACCTGCTCGAATACCAATTGTTGGACAACTGAGAGGGGAGGTGAATCATTTGTTACCGTGCTTAAACAATTATGCTTATTTTAAACTCTTTACAGAGCACTCAATGACAATCACAATAATGCAGGGAAGTAAGCAATAGAACATTCAACATCATTCACACATATGAGATACATAGAGACAGATATTTCCTGAGGAAACCCATAAAGGGTAAAAACCTCTTCTTCTTTATATGATAATTAATCTTTACATTATGTACATTATCATACTTATGAGCACCAACTCATAATTAGGCTACAACCTCTGTTTTGCAAGATGCTACTTGATGAGAGCACCAACTCTCTGGATTCTCTAGCACCCACTAGAAGGAAGCACTGACTCCCTGGTTTCTCTAGCACCCACTAGAAAGAAGCACCAACTCCCTGGTTTCTCTAGCACCCACTAGAAGGAAGCACCAACTCCCTGGTTTCTCTAGCACCCACTAGAAGGAAGCACTAACTCTCTAAGAGTTCTAGCACCAACTGGATGGAAGCACCAACTTCCTAAGAGTTACAGCACCAACTGGATGGAAGCACCAACTTCCAGTTACATAGGCATCGACCTGTATATCAGAGAACCAATGTTCTCCCTTGCACCACCCTACCACCCTGGTTTCTCTGGCTGCAACCAGATGGAAGCTACAACTCCCTGTTTTCAAGCACCCACTTGAACCTCTGAGGACAACAATCCTCCCTAGCACCTCCCTACCACCCTGAAATATAAATATTTGCTATTGAAACTTATTACAGTGATATAATGTTCATCAATGTCTTACCAGTCTCATCATTGTTCTACTACACTTCTTTGCTCTCCTGTATCAATGTCTCTCTACCTGCATCTTCTTGCACTTTCTGATCTTCTTCTTTTCTCTACAAGTGCACCTCATCCTTCTTTTACTGTCTCAACTATGCATCTCTATTCTTTTCTTCTACTGCACTTTATGCTCTGTGTCTTATTTTAATACTCTGGATTACGCCTCTTCTATGTATTTCATCTCCTGCCCACATCATTCCATTTCCCCATGTGTAATTCCTCTCTTCAGCAGAATCCATCTCTTATCTATTCTGTGTATTTATTCTCTCTGTGCATCTTTTTCATCCTCTATTCACACTACTTCTGCATGCTCTCCCCATGGCGAGTGCTCTGCCTGATCATTATTGCAACTCTTCAGATTTTGTAGTGGTTAAACCCATGCATCCATCATCACTGGGTGTTATGCTGAGATTCCTTAGCCTCTCTAGCAGTCAAGACTCTTCGTATTCTCTGTCACAGTCGAGCTCATTCCCTCTGTTGCAATTCCAGGCTCCAACTATCTTGCATCTGTCAATAGCCTCTATGAATAGTCTTCATGCCATTGGAAGATGCCTCGAGACACTTCATCTTCTCTGGCGATCACTCTAAAGTCTCTTCGAGTCCTCTCGTAGAAACCATCAGTCCTTTCTAGCAGTTACACTGTGAACCTCCAAGGCAATGCATCAACCACTGATTCGCCAACCATCCAAGAGTCATGATTTAGTTCTGCTAACTGAATCATAACTGATTGATTAAATATGAAGAGCAACAGTAGCCCTTCAATCAGATTTCAAAGTATCCAACACCGTTGGATTACAAGCATAGGGTCACATGTTGATTTTTCCATTTCACAATTCAACATTTCGGTATTTTGGCATTCCTGTGGTGAAGAGTTTCGACACTCCAACTCCTGGTATCTGAAACCTACACCAAAAGGTGTTTTCCACATTTCCACATTTCGGCATTTCGGCATTCCTTGTGGTGAAGTGTTTCGACACTCTAACTCTCGGTATCTGAATCCTACACCAAAAGGTGTTTTTCGCATTTCCGCATTTTCACATTCCTTGTGGTGAAGTGTTTCGACACTCCAACTCCCAGTATCTGAAACATACACCAAAAGGTGTTTTTCACATTTCGGCATTTCGACATTCCTTGTGGTGAAGTGTTTTGACACTCCAACTCTTGGTATCCAAAACCTACACCAAAATGTGTTTTTTGCATTTTAGCATTTCAGCATTCCTTGTGGTGAAGTGTTTCGACACTCCAACTCCCAATATCTGAAACCTACACCAAAAGGTGTTTTTCACATTTTTGCATTTCGGAATTCCTTGTGATGAGATATCTTGATGCTCCATGTCATGATCTCTGAAATGGAGCTTGGTTGCACTAGCTTTTTCCTCCATCTTTTGCAGATGTGACCACAACCTTATTCGAAACCGCATTTCACAATTTTGCGTTTCGTGAATTTGTTGCAAGTCACTTTGACTCTTCCAACTCATGATCATGAAATGGAGCCTTGCAACTTGCAAGCTCCTTCCTTCACATGCCCACAGTTGTGACCAAGCGTTTATCCATAAAGTGCTTTCACGATTTTTCATTCAGGCACTTCGAGACTCCTGTGATGAGGAGTCTCGACTCTTGACTCCTCCAACTCCCGGTATCCGAAACTCCGGTTGATGTATCTATTTCTAGATTTTAGCATTTCTCATTTCGCAACTTCAGGACTCCTATGATGAAGAGTCTCGACTCTTGACTCCTCTAACTCCTGGTATCCGAAACTCTGAAATGGAGTCTTTGTTGATGTGCATGTTTCTAGATTTTGTAAGCCTGCTTCTCCTAGCACTTTAAAGAATGTGTAGCTTCTCCTGGATCCAATGACGGTCGGACACCGCACTCAGATCTAATGCCCGAGATCTGTCCTCCATCTGCACGCTAGACCTATCTGAATTCATATTTTATGGTCATCGAGAATTCTCAATGGGATCCAATGATCACTGTCACTTCTCCTCCCGAGTTTACACATCCTCCTGACTTGGAGTAATTTCTAAGTGTCAAAGGCCTCGACCTGATCCATCTAAGATCCTGAGTATGATATCTCTCTTGAGCTTTGGCAATGAGTTAACCTCATCCCTGGTGCACACCTACGCACTGCATGCGACTCTACGCTAATCCTCCTGAGCTTGCGTTGTTCCTATTTTTCCATCGCTGCATACTCTGATCTTGCCATCAATGACAAGCACACTCTGCCTGTAAACATGCCAACATATTTTCTATCATGTCAACATTGAAGTATCCTAGAACGATACAACACAGTGATTATGCTAGAAATGTTGCACGCCAAATAACATAGAAACTAAATACTGCAATTTGTAATCCACGGAACACCACTCTTGGTAGCACTATATCAGTATCCTTTTCCTCTACAAGAACATTTTAAAAAGACATGTAGGTATGGTCCAAAACTAGGAAAAAAAATTGGAGAAAAATTTAAGAGCAATATAGGCAGGCACGTGACAGGCACCAGATCTCAACTTCGCCAAACACGGGAAAAAATAGAACCGCAGGTCCACTCACGGGTACAGGACCTGAACACCGCAAAGTGAAAAAAAAAAAAAATAGCTCCAACTGTTGGCTCAGAACCCAAACCTTGCATATCTAATCTAAACAAAAGAAAACAGCAAGCAATAAACCAGCGAGAAAGCATGAGCATGCCCAACTACAACCCCAGGACCTCAAACTCGTAAACTTGAGCCAAACAACAACAAGTAGCAACCGATGAACCAACGAACCAACAAATAAGCAACAACCACTAAACCAGTAAACAACATATGTACATCCAACGATTACCAAACTGCAGCCCAAGCACAGAAGGAACCAGAAACATATGACGAGCATGCCAGTAGAAATAATCAAACATTATTACTTTCAAACTGCAAACAATGAACAACAAAGAAGGAATAGAAAATGAAATTATGGCATTGAAACTTACTCTGAAACAATGAATGACAAAATCACAGGTTGAATTGTGGGTGCAGCACCTGGACCCCGCAAAGTAAAAAACAAAAATATCCAACTGTGAATGCAGGACCCCAACACTGCAAAGTTGAAGTAATCAAAAGAAAGAAACAAGCACCAATAGGTCCAACCATAGGCATAGGTCCCCAACCTTGCAAAGTTGAACCAAACAACAACAAGAAGCAACCGACGAACCAATGAGCAAGAAGCACCCACCTAACCAGTAAACAATGTATGTATCTTCAATGATGACCAAATTGCATTCCAAGCATAGAAGAAGTATGAAACATACAATGCCTATTCAACTGGCGGTGGACAACAATATTGTCCAAATTCACTGCAACATTGTATGAAAAAATTTGAGGAAAAATGTACTCTGAGAAGCCTATTTAGGTAAACATTTAAGGTTGTCAGTTTCTTTAAGGGCCTCGCAGTATGCAAACATTTAAGTTGTCATGCCTACTTCAGGACCTCGCGCTATGTAAACATTTAAGTTGTCAGGCCTATTCAAGCACCTCAAAAAAAGTGGCAATGCTCTAAACCTTTGGTATGTAAACATTTCAATACAAATACAAAGGACTAATAATAATAAAAGGACATACTAATATGTGATCGATATAGTCCCTCTATGCCTTCGGCAGGGACTAATAATAAAAAAAAACATTAAAAAACAATGTCCATGCTCAGAACTTTTGGTATGTAAACATTTCAGTAAAAATGTAATAAAAATTAAAAAAGAGTGTCTAAGCTCAAAAATTTGGATATCTACACATTTACAACATTGGGAATAGTGAAGTTGTAAATAAGACCTCCAATATATTCTCCAATGAGACGATGACATATAAGTTTATATATATATATAATAATGTTTTTACTTCTATAGTATGAACAATACAGATGATGCAAAAATTTATAGTCAAAGGACATATTAATATGAAGTCAATGAATTATCGATCGCTATAGTCGCTCTACGCCTTTGGCAAGGACTAATAACTTAAATAACTTACCAATTATTTTATTAATACTTGAACATATGTTCAAGTATTAATACGTGAACATAACCAGTTATTTCATTATGGTTACAAACTTTATTCGCGGTTATATAATACCAGTTATATTACCAGTAATAATGGTAATATAACTTGAACAAATATGTGAATTAACAAATTAATAAATATTAAACAATGTCATCCATTACACTAAATATTAAACAATGGCATCCATTAAACGAATATGATATCATATTGTAATGTGTCATAGAAGTGTATCTTAAAGTTGAGAAGGATCCTAGAAGGGTATTAAGGAAAAAATTTACTTTCAGACGAGCTCGTGGACGGTTATACAATGGTTCACAACATACAAATTCAACAAATCTATGATAGATACAAGGGGTCGTTAGAAGAATACATGGCACTGATACTAGCATATTTAATAAATAATGATGATTATTTGTTAGGTTGAAAGAACTTATGAAAAGATGGGAAAAGAACAAGGTGATGGTCCAAGCTCTCTCAAATTGGTTCAGAGTTTTGGATTGTGTCTTTGTTAAATCAAAATCATTGACTCTTAGAAAATTTGGATGTTGTCACTTTTATATCTTCACTTTCTTTATTGTCACAAATATTTCCCCAAATCGTTTTTGGTGTGTGCTTTGGTATTCAATACAAACAAATATTATATTTACACAATATAATGATGGGATGGGGGGCTGCTAGTAAATTGGTAATAGACGTCCATGGAAAACAAACGTTGGTGCTTGCAAATCTAGATGGCATGCTAGCAAATGAGCATGATATATAGGAGCTATTTGGACTAAAAGCCGCGGTAATTGATATATTTATATGAAACCTAATCTGCAATCTTACCAAATCACATTGCATGCAATCAAACTAGTCACATGCATGTGAGCCGACCAACCATGCCTTCAATGGTCGGCCCGCATGCATGCAAAACCTAAAACCTAAATCTGTGTGTATATTGGAAATAATAATCGAAGGAAAAAAATTATGGAAATTTTAAAGAGAGAGAGGAATATATTACCTCGTCATGCTTGATGGTTTTCTCCTTTATCCTTATTCCCATTCTCTAATCCTTCTTGTGCTCCAAATTCATGTTGTTATTATGGTAGTTGTGGGAGGTATTTACCTCCACATGTATCCCTAACGAGAATAGAATATTCCGGGAAGAAAGAAGGAACCCTAAAGCATTGAACATAACCCTAGAAGACAAGTTGGCTCAAGGAAATATTTAATATTAAGTGTTTAGCCTCCAGAATGAGAAGTCGGCCCAGAAAGCTCAAGAAAAATAGTATAAATACAAGAAGCCATATCTCATTTTGTACACATAGCTCACAACTGCAGAAATGTACAAGTGTGCACTGCAAAAATTGGGTAAGTGTGCAAGTCTGGGGAGCATCTACAGCTGCAATTCCTGTAACCTGTAATTTTTGGTTTTCTCGGTTGGACTTTCTGATCAGTCTTGGTTATGTTTGCTTGGTGCATTATCCTTGGTTGGATATTGATTTTCTACTGGAATTCTTCTCTATGTCCAAGTTAAGGTGGTCAGGGGTGGCTTCGACTTGTGGTTGGGTGACAATATTGCTATATTGTTTATGGTTAAACCAACACATATATTATTTCTAACAGGTTATGTACCCACACTATCTTCAGACAATATAACCACTAGAAGATACATTGGGAGGATTTTCTCAGTTATAGTTACAGTTGTAGTCATTTTTTTGTTGCAGCAACGAAACCCTAACCCTCTTGTTGAGGCACCTTAAGTGAAGAGATTGACATAATTTCTAGATAGCCTAGTGTGCCCTAACCTAGCACACCTCCTGGTACTCTTAGCAAGCTAAGACATCAAGTTTGAGTTTTTGGTCAAAGTCAAAGTTTGACCAAGTCAAAGAAGTTATGACTTACTCTATGAAGTTAGAAAACAAGTTAGAAGGGGTTTCTAACTTCAAAGCATGGAAGACAAGGATTGACCTCATCCTTGCCAAGAATAAAGTGTTGGATATTGTGAAAGGAAATATCGTGGAACCATAGTTCCAAGAAGGAAAAGAGAAGGAACCTCAGAACGTTGCAGTCATGGATAAGTTCAAAGAAAATGACATCAATGCCATGAGTATCATAGTGGACTCTATAAAATACCAGTTGACACCCTACATCTCTCATATTGACTCATCTAAGAAGATGTATGATTCCCTAACAAACCTCTTCTCGGTCAAAAACATTGGACAAGTAATGAGTCTAAAGAATGAGCTCTATGACATGAAAATGAATGATGATGATAGCATAACATCATACCTTGTGAGAATATCTTAGTTAAGAGATCAACTACAAGCTATTGAAGAAATCATTGCAGAGAAAGAACTGGTAAATATAGTACTCAATGGCCTTCCCAAGATATGAGATGCATTTTCCGCAAGCATGAACACAAGAAAGGATTATCCCACATTTGAAAAACTTTGGACTTATTGTGCACAAGAAAAATCAAGGATTATCACAAAAGATAAATCCCAAAAGAAATATGATGATCAAGCTTTCACAACAAAGTTCAAGAATTTCATAAATAAGAAGAAGTTTGGCTCAAGGAAGAAACCAAATCAAGAAAAGGATTTGTCAAAGATACAATGCTTCAACTGTCAAAAATATGGTCACTATAGGAACCATTGTCCTGAGTTAAATAAAAGGAAGGAAATAGATGAATTAACAGTTGTCAAAGAAAGAGAACCCTCAAAGAAGGCCAAGCAGGATAAAGCTGACTTCTTCTTCTAAGACAAGGTAACAATATTCTTCATAATTCTTGTACATTCCATGTTTACATAGTTTTTGTACATATCTTTCATATCTATTTCTTAGAAGATAATATGTTCAAAGAGAAACAATACCTATGGAAGAATAACAAGATAAGGATTGTTATCACGATCACTACAAGTCAAGCAATACACATGAAAAGATGAAGTACATTGACAATCCTTGGTAACAATTCTTGTGGAAGCTATTAACATAAGTAACAGCTGCAAGATAAGCCAAAATTGGAATCAAACTTGAAGAAACCTAGAAGAAGTAAAAACAGAAAGAAGTCAACAATCAAGAGGAAATTAGAAAAAGACTTGTGACACCTTGTAGAAGGCAATAAGGATGCAGATGGAAGCATGGACTCTCTTAGATAGAGGGATTCGATTATATAATTCCAAAATAAAATCATGCATTCATGCATGAAGAAAGGATTAGGAGGGAGATAATCCTAAATAATATGATCCATTTAGGATTATGATGTATCTATCCATGTTCCCATTGATGGTAGAAGCCATGAAAAGCAGCATGTTTTCAGTTTGACTTTAGAAGAAGTCTTCTTCGAAAATAATCCTTAAAGTATCCATGGTTTTCCATCGACATCCATGATCCTATGATGGAAGGAAGAAGTTGGAAACTTCAGGGCATGGAATCTATAGAAAACTCCATGGACCCAATATCTAAAGAGAAACATGAGGAAGAATTTGAAGATTCCAAGAGAGATGGAAAATCCAAAACAACCAGTCATTATATCGAGAATCACGAGACTATTAGGTTGCTTTGAACCCACTAGAAGCAATCAAGCAAAAGAAATGGAAGTTGTGATGAAGAACAGTGTATGAAAGACTTATGAATGGAAGCATTGTGAGATTAAGAACTAGAGGTTCTCCCAGATGGAGGGAGAAGACTATGATTATAGTTTGTTCCAGTAACCAGACATATCTCTACCTGAGCCATTATATATTTTGTAATATCCATGGGTTTGATTTTACATCAAATGAATGTAAGGATTGTTCTCCTCAACAGAGTAATTGAACAAGAATTGTATGTAGAGAAACCTCAAGGTTTTGAGGTATACTAGAAAGATACCCTTGTATGCAGATGGAATAATATCTTGTATGGATTCAACAACTTGGTGCAGATCCTCTCATGCACAGCAAAAGTGTGGTGAAAACTTTCTATAACAAAGATAATGTATTAGAATGGTTGTCAGAAGTTCAGGATGATGGATTGCTAATCCATGACAAATTCTCATGATGACAGAAGAAGTTCTACTTGAATATGTTTCAGTTTGATCCTTTCCACGATGTCATGAGCTAGTAGGAAATGAAAGTATTGAATTCAACCATGATATATTGTAATGATCAGAGCTATATGAATCCTTTAGAGAAAACCAGTGTTCCAGAAAGACCAAAGTACATTGAGATCAAGCATTACATTCTCTGTGATGAAGTCCAAAAAATTGAAGCGGTTCTCCAATATATCTCCACAAATGAGAAGATAGCATATATTTTGGTAAAGCCTATGTCCAAGATGAAAAAGTTTGCATACTCAAGAAACAAGATGGAGCTCGTGGATACGACTTCCTTTTTGAAAAAGGAAGAGATTACTCCTAGGTTGGGAGGGAACACTGATGTGTTATTGATTTATGGGCAGTTATTTTTTTCATTTCCAAAAATGGTCCAAGATAAGAAGTTCCTTTCCGATTCGGAAAGTGGTATTTCTAACGGACAAGAATTTTCTAGTTCGGAAAATGGTCCAGATCAAACAGTCATTTCCTAATGAAAATGGTTTGATAGATTTTTGATGTACCATAGACAGTGATTCCCCTTGTGGACAGTGTGGGGGAATGTTCTAGGACATTCATTCTTATTGGTAGTCACTCTGAGTAGTGGTCAAGTAGAATGGTTTTCCTCATCGGGCAGTCATTATTTTGAAGTTCATAGTTGTGAGCAGTTTCGAAGAATGGTCCATTTTGGAGGTTGGTGTAGGACAGTCATTTCCATTAGGAAATGGTCCAGACAGTCATTCCCTAGGGAAAACTCATTCTCTCCAAGTTTCACTATGTTTAGTGGTAGAGGAATGATCCAGATTCAAAAATCAGGGACAGGCAGTCCCTAGGGCAGAGTCATTCTATCCAGGTTGCACTATGTTTAGTGCCGAAGGAATGGCCCAGTTAGGTGAATGGTATAGGGTCTGAAATCAGGGACAATTATTCTTCTATGCTTAAAAAGAATAGTCTATATAGCTCATGTCTAATGTTTAACTTTCTGAAGGCATATTCTCTTCCAGATATCACATATGCGAGTGGGAGAATGGCCTAGATGACTCAGTTTATATCATGATGTTGTTTTTTGTGCAGGTTGATATCAGATGATATGATTGCTATGGAGACTGTATGTCTCTGGACAGTAGATGTGTGCTATTGTGGTGGATGTGTTCCACTGGTTGTGAATATGTGTCACCGATTAAGTAGTCGTGTGCTACTTGGTGTGGTTGTGTACCACTATATTGTAGTTGTGTACTACTATGGATAGATAGAGTTGCGTTCTATTGAATGACATTGTTTTGATTTCCATGTAGACTATTAATAGTGTTGGAAATGATTATTATCTAGATGGATAGTCAGTATGCTTGTGGAAATACATTCTCTAGGTGGAGAATGGTCCAGATAGAACAAATTGTTGGTGGACATGTTTTCTCTTTGTGGATAATGGTCCAAGTTGACAGTTTGTTGACATGTCATGGACTAGTATTTTTCCTAATGCATAGAATGTGGCCCGATTAGGAAAATGGTTCAAGAACAATATTTTCTAAGGCATATAGATTGAGATGGATCTCTATGGTACATATGACTCTATTAGAAAATAGTCCTAGATTGACATTCCTATAGGAATGGTCTCTATAGTCCATGGCGTAGATTTTAACATATGTTGGGATAGTCATTCTTCTGGGACGTATGTTCAGATTAGAAAAATGGTCCTTGTATCACTCTATGGAGTGATTGACTTATTCATCATCATGCCTCATTACTCAGATGGAATATGGCTTTGAGAGATGATGCAATTGATTTTATCATATGATAATGATGATGGTGCTTGTGATCTAATCATGAGATAGTTTGTACAACTATGATGATGTTATCGGTTGAATGGTATGTTTGTGCTCAAGACCATTTCCTTCAATACCTACCTAGATAGGAGGGAGTGTTGTTATTATGGTAGTTGTAGGAGGTATTTACCTCCACGTGTAGCCCTGAAGAGAATAGAACATTCTGGGAAGCAAGCAGAAACCCTAAAGAATTGAACATAACCCTAGAATACGAGTCGTCTCAAGGAAATATTTAATATTAAGTGTTTAGCCTCCAGAATGAGAATTTGTCCCAAATAGCTCAGGAAAAACAGTATAAATATAGGAAGCCAGATCTCATTTGGTACACACATCTCGCAACTGCATAAATGTACAAGTGCACACTGCAGAAACTGGGTAAGTGCACAAGTCTGAGGAGCAGTTGCAGCTGCAATTCCTCCAACCTATAATTTTTGTTTTTATGGGTTGGACTTTCTAATCAGTCTTGGTTATCTTTGCTTGGTGCATTAGCCTTGGTTGGCTATTGATTTTCTACCATAATTCTTCTCTCTATCAAGGTTAAGGTACTTGGAAGTGGCTTCGGCCCATGGTTGGGTGACAATATTGCTATATTGTCTATGGTTAAATGAGCACATCTATTATTTCTAAAAGTGCATACAATAGGTCTGCACTTTCTCTACAATAATAATATGTATCAAATAACCTGGAAATCATAATATATCAAATAACCTAGAAAGCATACATTTTGGAAACCAATTCCAAAAAATTTAAAGAGGCGGAGAAATATCTTACCTTGTCCTGCTTGATGGTTTTCTTAGTTAGCCTTCCTCAGATTCCAATATGTCAGAAGCAGTAATCAACCTCTAGCTCATGATACAACCTTAATTCCTCCACAATAGTAATATGGAAATTGTAATTGTAGGTATATGATGAGAAACGCTAGAGGTGGCCATAAATTGAAATTAAAAATGTGTCCATAAATTGAATGCAGGGAAAATGTGGCATCAGACCATGCCACAGTTCACACTCTATAAAAAAAAATGAATGGTTTCCCACAGAACACACTCCATAAAACAATGAATAGTTTCTCTAAATATGATAAGTTCATTAAAAAATGAATGGTTTCTCACGGATCACACTCCATAAAAAAATGAATGGTTGCCCCCAACATGATATGTGTGTGGTAATGAGGTTGAAGTAGTGCATGTTAATCAACTAAAATGTGGCAATCAGATATTAATCCTTGTTAATCCTATTAATTTGGCAATCATATGGCATTATAGTAATTTATTAATATGATTAGGTAAATGTAAAAAACTAAACATGTCAACGGATGCATTCATAAATGCAAGAAAGTTATGAATAGTAAATCTCATTCATTGATTTGGGAGGACGATGAAGAATATGTTATCATATTCAATTCTTATCCATTCGATTAGGATTTAAGATTAAAAGGTAATTAATTGTGCCCATTTCCAATTTAAACTTAAATAAATGTAAAAATAGTAATATAAAAATATTTACAATCTCTTTCATATTCCCTTGAGAAAACAATTGGTGCAATAATAAAACTTAAGTCATTAAGAGAAATGGTAAATTTAATCATTGATAGGTCAACACTTCTTATTACAACATTTTTACTTGAAGAAAACTAGAAAACTTAGAAGTGTGAAACAAATAAAATTTTAGGGGTTAAACTTTGGTGTAGTTATTTGACTATTAAAGTCCACAGTTATACACACCCTACCCCCTCTTGGGAGGAAACACATGTTATTAACCAATAGACCCACACACAAACACACACACACATATATATGATTTTTTACTATATGTATTCATATGTTATTATATAACATATTATTTTTGAAAGGCCATTGGCTCCTTGAGGATTTTTCGCTCTGTGATCTGAGGTTTTTTTTTCAGTCATGTGGTCTCGCACATGGGCCTGGGTGTTGGGGCCCCAAAATTTTTTCTAGCGCCTTTTTTTTCATCTCCCTCTTCCTGCATTCTATCTTCCATGTCTTCCCATCGGTATCCCTCCTCCTTTTCACACATGTCTCAACTGGAGATCCAGGCACGTACTATTTCTTCAGGCATATATAAATTATTGGAAAGATGGCCCCCAAAGAAGACCATGCATTATATTATGAGTCTATCCCCACACAAGTGTGGGCCTTCTGTACACCTTTCGATTTATGGGATCGATGGCCACGATCAGCTTTCGCATCGCATTGGATCTAGGAGGTCTATTAGAATGATTTTCCCAAATGTTTTACACATGAGGAAGGGGAATGTCCCTATTCGGGGATTAATGTTGGCACATATGTTATGTGTGGAATTAATGAGGTAGTACCCTCTCTCACAGATCATGTCCCCTTCCAATTGATCATAACGGAGCATGACTCAATAGCCTATATGAATCTTGTAGGCTATAGTTTGTTGAGGTTTTACCTAAGCAGTTAATAGTATACATAATTCTTTAATTATTTGGCACATTAATTACATATAGGATCATTGAAAGAGAGACAACGATAGTAAATACAACAAACACAGATTTTTCCTGGGAAACCCTCTTGGGGGAGAAAACCTAGTAACTTCTTCAGTATAGATTCATCAACCAAGTGCAATGCCAATACAATGGAAAGAAACAAATAAATAGATAACCCTAGTTGTTGTGTCTTCTTATCCTCCAAGGATAGTGATATTTTCCTTGTGTTATGAGTGTGAGATGAGTGTGTCTCCAAATGAGGTGTATGGCCTCTTATTTATACAATATGAACCACCCTCTTAACATGTTAGGGTCGACTTGTACAAAAGTCACTTTTCTAATAACACATTAGCCACAGTGGGGCCAACTTTACAAATACAATTTAATATTATGTTTTTAGGGTTTTTACATGATCAAATACAATGGGAAGAATATCTTTTATGGATACACAAAATTCAACACTCCCTCTTAACAAGGAAGGTATTCTTCTGACACGTTTTTACACTTTGACCATTGACTTGTTGACTTTCATGATCTATACATCATAAGAAATTTAGCAACCACAACATGCATCGAGGGAATTATCACATGTAGCATCTCTCTAGTGGGAACATCATTACATGACTTTCAAATAGATCACATAGGGTCATTCAGATCACACAGAATATGGATCAACGACCACTCTCCATCTCACACAAAATTTAGCATCTACGACCACTAGCCAACTCACATAGAATCTAGCATCTAGTTCTCACATAAGATCATCCAACTGACCCACATGGATTATGTATCAACGATCAATCATGTACATTGGGTCATCCATCTCACTAACACGAAGTCTAGATAAATGGCTTCCCCGAATATGATAAGTGCATTAAAAAAATGAATGGCTTCTCACGGATCACACTCCATAAAAAAATGAATGTTTTCCCCCAATATGATACATGTGTGGTAATGAGGTTGAAGTAAGGCATGCTAATCAACTAAAATGTGGCAAGCAGATATTAATCCTTGTTAATCCTCTTAATGTGGAAATCAATTGTAATTACAATAATTTCTTAATACGATTAGGTAAATGTCAAAAAGTAAGTAGGTTAATGGATGCATTCATAAATTCAAGCAAGTTATGAACAGTAAATCACATTCATTTATTTGGGAGGATGACGAATAATATGCTAGCATCTTCAATTCCTAGCCATCATATTAGGATTTAAAATTAAAATGTAATTAATTGTGCCCATTTCCAATAGGTGTATGCCTATCAGCGTATTATTATTATTGTTATTATTATTATTATTGTTATTATTATTATTATTATTATTATCATTATTATTAAACTTAAATAAATGTAAAAATAGTAATATAGAAAGATTTACAATCTCTTTCATATTCCCTTGAAAAGAAAATTTGGTGCAATAATAAAACTTAAGACATAAGGAGAAATGGTAAATTTTAGCATTATTATCAGGTGATAGGTCAACACTTCTTATTACAACATTTTTACTTGAAGAAAATTATCAAACTTAGAAGTGTGAAACAAATACAATTTTAGGGGTTAAATTTTGGTGTAGTGATTGGACTACTAAAGTCTACAGGTATACATACCCTACCCCCCTCTTGGGAGAAAATGCATGTTATTAACCATTAGACACACACACACACACATATACATTATAATATATATTATGTAATCATATATATTATATTATATACATACATATATACTTATTATATTTATATATTATATTATAACTACTTTATATATATTAATGTTTTTATGTATTTATTTTATATTTATTATTATTGTGTGTGTGTGTGATTTTTTTAAATTTGTATTCATATGTTATTATATAACATATTATTTTTGAAAGGTCATTGACCCCTAGAGGATTTTTGGCTTTGTGATCTGAGGTTTTTTTTCCAGTCATGTGGGCTCGCACATAGGCCTTGGTGTGGGGGCCAGAGGGCCCCAAATTTTTTTCTAGCACCTTTTTTTCGTCTCCCTCTTCCCACATTTTGTCTTCCACATCTTCCCACTGGTATCCCTCCTCCTTTTCACACCTATCTCAACTGGAGATCCAAGCACGTACTATTTCTTCGGGAATATATAAAGTACTGGAAAGATGGACCCTGAAGAATACCATGCACTATATTATGATCCTAGCCCCACGCAAGTGCGGGTCTTATGCAAATCTTTCGAGTTCCAAGATTGATGGTCATGATTGGCTTCCCCATTGCACCAAATCCAGGAGGTCTTTCAGAATGATTTTCCCAAATTTTTTACACGTGGGGAAGGGGAATGTCCCTAGTCAGGGATTAATGTTGGCACATATGTTACATATGGAATTCATGAGGTCATACACTCTCCCACATATCCTATAAATTTCCATGCCAATCATTTTTCAGATCATAGGGAAACCTTCCCTCCTAGCCTTCTGCAGTCGAAGTCCTAGGTGGTGGAATATTCTGGTTGTTCCACGACATAGGAAGGGGAGATCAACTTCGGTGGGTCTCCTTTACGGGAATTTGGTCACAAATTTTCATTGAAGTCCATCAATGAAAGAAATGGTTTGGTTCAAATGGTGGTTGGAGAGGACATTCTAGTATCTGAGGTGATGCGCTTTGTGGGTCAATCCCTACTGGGTAATTTTTTGGGAAAGGCTGAGGGGGGGGAATCCCTTCACAAATGGTTCAAAATGAAGTGGAAGCCACTGCTCAAATGTATCCTAGAGACACATGTCCTAGCTTGGGGTTGGATTGTTTTTATTTTGAATTTGGCAGACCATTATGAAGTACTCCTGTCAAAACACTAGTCCTGGGGACCTTCCAGTCTCAATCTCAAGTCGTGGACGATATATTTTTATTCGGTGAAGGAATCTATATCTCTGATGTGATTATAGGCCATTATGTCAAGCCTGCCACTGGATTTTTGGTCCAGAGATGCACTCAAGGAAATTAGCAACAAATTGGGCTCTTTTGTGGGCTTGGAACCTAATTGGGCCTCCAAAAATGATCGGTGGTGGGCATGGATGTAGATTGAGGTAGATGTTCATGGAGGACTGGTTGGGTCCATTGATATTGTGTTTAATGATAAGATTTGGAAATAGAGGGTCGATTACTGACACCTTACATTCTACTTCCTCAACTGTCATGATATTGGTCATGTTCTCAATGTACTCATTTGTTTCCATATACACTGGGTCCACAAAAGGTTTGAGAAGAAATTCCACCATTGGATTTGCGAGTATTGTTGAGGAATTGTATGTCGAGGGGAGAAAATAGGAGGTGTTTCTTAGGCCAGATGGAGTGATATCCTCTAGTCAATCTCTTGGAAACTTGGTTCAACAGACAACACAAGGTATGGATAACATGATTTTGGTTTCTGAACCAAAGTGTATGCCTTGAATCTAGGCCCCCCCCTCTCCCTCCTCAGCCTACAAGGCCAGGGGAGGTTTCATGTCCCCCTGTTGAGCCTCTTTTTTTCCTCCCTCCTCTCCCCTCCCCACCTGAACCTCACAGGGGCTCTCCCCCACCCCCCATCAACCTCCCCCCCTTTCGGGGCTCCCTGACTTATCCCCTTCTTTCATCCCCCTTGGCTTCCCCTCCCCTCCCCTCCCCTCCCCAATTTTTCCCTTGGCCCCTATTGAGATGGGCAGCATGGATTTCCCCCTAGAGATGGCCCCTCCTCCCCATCATCTTATAACCCTTCTCTACAACCCATACATCACTATGCTCTTAGATATAAGGATCGTCTGAAGGTGGTGAATCCTTCCAAAGGAGGATTGGCACTGGATCCCCCGGTTAACTCACAGGTTTTTCATAAATAACATCTCCACGAGGAAAAGGAGAAGGTGGTGGGAGAAATATGTAAAGGTACAAAATATACCACCACTGGGTCCCTTAGAGCGGGGAGTTCCCTGCCTCCCTCTCTACAATTAATATCTTATCCTATAATTGCAGAGGGATTGGGGTCCCTAAAACAAATTAATCCTCAAAAGACTGCTCCTGAGTCAAAAACCCGATATCATTTTTCTCTAGGAGACTATGTGTTCTACATTGAAGGTCGGGGAGGCGATCGAGCCCTAGCTAAAAAAATGGTCTTTTAGCTCTTTAGATGTGGATGGTGTTTTTGGAGGATTAATCATTAGTTGGAGCCCAAAGTTCCAAGCCTTGTGCACTTGTTCGACCAAATATGTTATTTTGGTCTCCTTTAGGCATAAGGATAGGGATCTCTCTTTATCTATCATAAATATTTACAATCCCTATCTAGATAGGGTTCCTTTTTTGGAATCTCTGTAGAAGGTTGAATTTCTTAGGGATCCTCACACCTTAGTTGGAGGGGATATGAATTTCACCCTCTCTCTTCGTAAAATTTGGGGGAAGAACCAAGGGAAGATCGACATAAGGTTTTCTTTCACTCCCTCCTAGAGAAAATACACCTTATAGACCTCGAGATGACTAATTCATCCCCCACATGGTGCAATCATAGGACCGGAGAGGATTATGTGGCCAAAATACTTGACAGATTTTTTATTTCTGAAAAATTTCA
>ML801352.1:16176-41749 GCA_009831015.1 Picea engelmannii
TGTTCCTGGCAGTTTCTGCACTTGAACGGCAGGTGCTCGTAGTCCAGTTTCTGGTAGTGGGTCCATGAGCCGACGGTTAGTTTAACAGCTTCTGGGAGGCCTGCCTCCAGATTGACCTCCACGCAAATTCTGGCGCAAGTATATTGTCCTTTGTTGTCTGCTTTGTCAATGAACCTGCCTACTCCGTTGCCGATTCTTTGCAGTGATTCGTAGTCCCAGCAGTGAATCGGAAGATTCGGCAATCTAACCCAGACTGGCACTTCCTTAGGCGTATCCACCAGGGGGTTGAAATCAGGAGACCATTTGTTTAAATAGAGTCCATGGGTTCCCATGAAGTAAGGTCCGTTTCTGAATACCAGATCTCGGTCTTCCTCGGTAATGAATTCAAAAACGAAATAGCCTCTTCCTACTGGGTAGCAGGTTACCCCATTCGCTAGATTCGGCCGCCAGTTCCGTTGTATCCAATCATCAGTTGTTTTGGTGGACGGCCACAGGCCCATAAACTGTCCGACCAGACCTCGATTGGCTAGAGCTACTGCAATCTTCATAGGATTCTCTTCAGGTAAGGCTATTTCAGGAATTTCGTCCAGTTTCTTTATGAATTTCGGGATCTCTGGGGGAGAAGATTTCTTCCCTTGACTGTGAATGAGCCTACGAAAGGCGTCTTCGACCGATTTCGTGGAAGGGGGGGCGGAGGTCCCGCCCCCTGGCTCCGCCATGAGCCTCTTTGCACCTCAAAACCCTAACGCTCACGCCAGACGAACCCTAACGCTCACGCCAGGCACTCAAAATCTCCTCCTGTGCTTATCTTTGTCTTCTTGATCTTGTTAATTACTTACTTTCTTGACTATATTCTTAACAAAAAACACAACATTTCCATTTCCAACTAAAAAATGAAAAGAAAGCACAATGTACAGGGACATATCTTTAGAATACCAGCATTGACAGTATGGTTATAAGTATGCTAGTTTATTAATTGTTTCACTGATTTATATGAATAATAACAATGAGATAGAAGGGTGGTTGGACGTCATTTTGAATCCTAAAAGAAATTAGAAAGTGCCATCTGCATGAAGCTTCATTCCCATGAGTAATGGGAATGCTACAAACAATGATGTCTTCACGTCTTCATTTACCATAAGCATTGGGCTTGTTAATAACAATTAAGACTAACATTAAATTATGCATTTACAAGAAGCATTGGGCTTCCTGGTAATAATGAACACTAACATAAGTAGTTTATCTTGGAATCAAATTATTAAGTGCCCAATAACCATTATCACAGTCAGGACAAAATTATATTCTTGGCCTTTTTTTTTTCTTCTAAAGGCCTTATTGATCATTAATTGTTTTCTTTCTTTCTTAATGGCTTTCTCGTTCTCAAGACGTCATCTTGAGATGGATAGGATTTTCTTCTTCGAGAGGAGGTTTTTTTTTTCTTTGCCCAATCTTCATTTTACTCCCTCTTTTCTTTTTATGAATTATATCGTAGGTTATATATGGATAAATAAGTCTTATTTTATTATCGATAAATGCTCATAATCATGTGATATAGATTCTTTAGAAAATCAAGAGTCTTACTTTATTTTTCTTCCCTAAATGAGATTGAGATTGGGAAACTATCAATTTCCCTTCCTCCTAGTTAATTATCCCATTTTTCCTTCCCATCCCAACGCAATAGACTATTAGGATTAGATCTCGTTCCCATCCCAACCCAATAGACAATTAGGATTAGATCTAAGAATGCTTTTGAATGACTGGAATTAAAATGAAGATGAGAAGAGGAGTTAGATTCATTGTTTCTCATATATTTTTCCATCGGGTTGGATGCTTTTAGGTTTGGCTTGGCCTTTTCTTTAGTCATATCATCTTTTAATGTCGAACCTTTATCATATTGTTTATTGGTCTACTTGCCTTCCACTTTCAATTCTTAAATTGTATCAAGTTCCATCTCTTTTGAAGAAACCTATGTGTCCTCCCTTACATCATTGTGTTCTTCTTCATCCTACTATGTTTTTCTTCATTCCACTTTAGATTTGTTTGAAAGTTTGGCTACTTTTCCTCTCTTCATACTATTTTCCTTCTAGGGTGCAAGCAATATTTCTAGATATGGCCAATGTCATGTTACTAACGAGAATTTTCTAGTAATCTAGGATTTAGTGTCAATTCCCTCAATTTAATATCAATTTTATGCGAAAGACCTTCCATTAGGTCTATTTTAACTAAGATTTTACTACCTTCCATTCAATTTTTGTGTGATATCCTTCTTCCAATCCTTATCCTTTCTATTCCATCCCTAAATATGTTTAATTTGTTTGTGTTTCATATTTCCATTGTGATCTTGGGTTTTAAACCCAAATAGGATGTAGATACATAGGCATGATTTCCTAGGGTCAAATATTTGTTTCCATCTTTTAATATTGAGAAATAAGAGGTCACATAACCACTTTCTTGCTAATATATTCTCTACATCTTGTTTCAGTTAGAGCTGAAAAGATAGCTATCCTCTAAACAATGTGTGGTATCTTGGCATGTATCCCAAAAAATAAAGCCAGATCTTATCTAACCACCATTTTATCCCTCCTTCTGATATAGATTTTATTATGATCTCACCTATTATAGTTGTGTTCATTAGAGTTCTAATCTCTTGTAGATCCATGTCCTCTCCCACTACTAGGCTTAGAGGCTTAGTAACCCTCTCTTTTGGTTTTTTATATCGTTTATATAATGGTTTCCCTTTGTTCTTGTACAAATATGAGCTAGTTCTTTATTTATGAAATCCCCATAAGTTCCTTTGATAATTTCTCCCATGTTGATTCTCAAAACCCTAGACCTGCATTTGTGTCATATCCCCAAAAATATTAGAATAATAAAGTCTAAGTGTACTTGGGAATACATTTTCGTTTTTGGAAAATTCGGATTTGGAAATTAATTGCCATTTATGGTAAATCCGAATTTGGAATTTTATTATTGTAATTAATTATTTATGACTCTTGGACAAAGATTTGACTTTGTTGGAAGATTGATTGTTGTCATTGATGTCAATCCTAGTCATTGGTTTTGCACTGCAAGATTGATGAAGGTATTTGGACATGAAGGACAATGTACATGCAAAAACAAAACCCATGGATGGATAGTATACATCATGTTGTTTCCGGTGGTAGGTGGAACGTCACGTGGATCCTCATAGTTGAGGATAAATAAATTTTTGAAGATGACAAAGTAAATTGAAGAAGGAAGTAGATGTAGGCCCTGAAGATAATTAAAGAAAAGAATTACAAAACAAGAAAGTGTCAGGTTGGCCCTAATGTTAAAAGGAAGTGACATAAATGGTATAAATACATATCATTATACATTCATTTGATACACAAGTCGAATTTCGGAGAAAATCAGAAGTAAAGGAGGTCGGATTTCAAGGAAGGATGAAGTCTTTTGGTGATGTGTTCCAAGGTATGTTATTTACAGGTCATCTTACCATTTTCTCTATAATTTTTATTCTAGAACGTTTCAGATGGTGAAATTGCTATGGTATTGATAAGAAATATCAAGGTACCTATGGTAAAAAAATTATCTCTTTTTTCGCTATAATTTTGGAGATACACTCTGTGGAAGATAGGTTTGTTTACTAGTCCCGAAGCTAGTCATTCAGAAAGGTAGGCATAGCCTCAGCCCATTTTGTGAAATAATCGACGACAATGATGATATAACTATGCCTCCCGGCTGAGGTAGACTTCCACTACATGGAATAAATGCCCCATTTGGAAAAGGGGCTGATGGAAATAATGGGATGCAACGGAGCAGGGTGTGTTCGTGCCTTTTTATGAAAAACTTGGCAAGGTGGGCATTTTTTGACAACCTCAATACAATCTTTGAAGATTGAGGGCCAAAAGTAATCAACACGTAAAAAAAATTGGGCTGTAGCCATCCCAGAAAGGTGACCGCCACAGGTTCCAAGGTGACAGTCATTAAGGACGTGTTCAGCCTCTTCATGGGTCAGACATCGTTGCAGGATAGTGTCAATACCACGGCGATATAAAGTGTCACTGATGATAAGGTAGCGTCGATAATGATGGTGAATACGATGACGTTCTTCACGAGAGATATCGGGCTGAAAATGTTGGGTCTAGAGATAAAGAAGGATGTCTCCATACCAAGGATCATAAGTGCTAATGAGGAATAGAGATTCATCGGGGAGAGAATATCTAGGCTCAGTGTCTTCATTAGCATGGGAAAAATCACAGATGAGCTCTGCAAACACCAAGGATTTCTTGGCTATGGACTTAGCAGTTTCAAGATCGAATTATTGAAGGATGGCGATCCATTTGGAGTATTTTACCCCAAGGACTTGACGTGTTAGTATATAATACATGGGGTTTGAGTCCGCAATAACTATTGTGGAGCGTAGAAGGATGTAGTGATGAAATCTCTGGATAGCGATGACGGCTTCCACAACCAACTTCTCAACATGTGAATATTGGAGCTCGGGACCAGATAGAATTTTGCTCAAATAATATATCACATGTTCTTCATTGTTAGGGTCCTCTTGAACTAACACCATAGCAATAGTGACAGTAAAGGATGCTAAGTAAAGGATATAGTCCCTCGTATATTCTGGAGGATGCAACAAAGGGGTGTTAGTCAATGCATGCTTAACAGCATCAAAATATCGTTGAGCAATGTCATCACAGATGAAAGGGGTGTATTTCTACAACAATCGCATGACTCCTTTGGTAAGCTCAGCGTAGTTACAAATGAAACGACGAAGAAAGTTTTCTTTCCCCTGCAAACTTTGGAGTTGTGTTAAATTAGTAGGTGGAGGTAAAGCAAGGATAGCCTTAATCTTTAAGGGATCCACCTGAATCCCTTCCTTGGAGGCAACGAAATCGAGGAGTCGACCCGATTCGACGGAAAAAATACACTTGTGGGTTCAAACGAATGCGGTAGAACCGACATCGAAGAAAAATAGCCTGGAGATGACCAAAATGGTCTGATCGACTAGATGAATGGGTAGGTAAATCGTCGAGGTAAGGTTCCGCAATATGTTTGATATCGTGGAAAGCGTATGACATGGCCCACTGGAATGTAGCACCAGCGTTTTTAAGACAAAAAGGCAATTTTCGATAGGCGAAATTCCCCCACGGGTAGATGAAGGTTGTCTTATGTTGATCAGCTGGTAAAATGTCAATCTGGTTGTACCCTGATAAGTATTATGTTCCATGATAAGCTTCATCATTTCTTCTTTGTGGCCTTCACTCTCAACCACCTATTTGGATTTTGAATCTTTTGTAGCTGGAAGCTTCAGGTTCTTCCTCAGAGACGCTATATCAACATTCTTCTTCAATAACTCCTCTTCCACCTTGACATTTTTTGGGTCATACCCAATCTTCAGCACCATTTCTTCTAGTCATTTGATTTTATTGTCGTTAGATAAAGAAGAGATTTTGTCGAGCTTCAATTGGGACTGGATGTTGTTCAAGGACACCTGCAAATTTGAAGCAGTCATTGAGGTGTTGGTAAAGGTAAATATTATTATCTCCCCTTTCTGCCTATGCATATCCATCTGATCCACTGGATTGACATCCTTTACATAAAACTCAAAGGAATTTTTCTTGTAGTCTGCAATTGTTTTGGGATGAGGAACTTGCGCTTGCAAGAATATCATTTGGATTCTTCCTTTCTCTCTATCAAATGCTGATAACAACCTCTATTGAGAAGTGGATTTCTGCTTCTAGAACTGAGCATAGGTGTTGTTGTTGAGGAGCTCATTTCTTTGTTTGATCTGTTTGTACTTGTGAAAAATATTTGACGTTGTTTTCTCATGAAATGATTCAACTTACATAGTAGTGTCAGTATTTTTTTTAGATGATGATGTAGAAATTATGAACTGATTGTTTGAGAAGGCTGAACAGTGGGGTCCATGCATGACTATGGTGGATTGCATTTCTCCTTTATTGAGCAAGTCTAGTGCATGACTGGTCTTGGCCCTCTTTCTGTAAACTTGGAAGTCCTCTATTGATACCTCTATGATTGAAGGAGAAACCTCCTTTCTTTCCCTCTTCTCTGTTTTCTTTTGAGGTGTGTAGGTATGTGAAGCAGTGACAGGGTCAGGTTGTTCCTTTGTTTCTAGCAATGTGTTTTCTTGCCATTCTGTCTAATTCATATAATTCTCCACTTCTCGCTTTTGTGTGTGAGCATAAGGAGTGCTCCTTTGCTTGACTCTGAGCTCCGAGATGACACCAAATGGGTCATAATACGAAGTGTGAGTTTGAGTAAACCTCATCTGTTTCAATAGGTTATCTTCCACTTCTCCTGTTGATCTGTTGTTGCAGATGAAAGGGCCAATTTGAGTCTTGATTCTGAGTTGTTGTTTCTTCTTGACTGCAACAAAATGGATGTCATATGAATTCACCATATGTATTATGTATTCTAGTGAAAATATCCTCACATGGAGGTATTTGGGAAATCTATAAGGTGGCAACTCACATCCATACACTCTTATCTCTATGTGGTTTTGGTATAAATACCAATCCCATGTCTTGGCTAGATTAGAGAGGTGAAGGATTCTCTAAATTTCTTCATTGATCCTTGGCTTTCTATTGTTTTTCAACATGCAAACCATTGAGTGATAAAATTGGTCTATGAAGTCCTTGAAGTTGTACTCTATATAATTTTTCCTCACTAATGAGGCCCATGAGGTCATTGATTGTGGGTTTCCGTTTTGATTTAATTTTTTAAAAGTACATGGAAACCTGTCTGACTGAAAAAACAAGAACATATACACCAGGACTGAGGAATATATGAACATTCCTTCAGTTGGAAACCTGAAAAGAGGATCATGAATGTTATCATCCAGAAACTAACTGAAATTAAATTGAATTAGTGGTTCTTTCTGTAAGTTTTAAACCTGTGAAGTAAAGCAATGCATATAGATTCTTAAGAAAAACAAAAATTAATCAATGGCTCATACACATAGTACATAGAGATTTATACCGGAAACCCTCAACCGAGGAAAAACTTCCTTATATTTATTATATTAAATTTCACCATTCACCTTACAATATATACAATGTTTTTAGGTATTCCATAGATCCTCAAACCCTAATCCCTTAATCCAAGATTAATTTAGAAAACTGTTAAAAATAACAAAAACCGCCCAAAAACCTTACTTTCTTAAGCTTGTTTGAATCAACTACACCAGGGGTGATTTTAAGAACCCCCCCCCTAAATTTATATGCATAATAAATGGGCAAATCCCCATGATACATAGGAAAAATTGAAGGCTATTTTATCAATAATATAAAATGTATATATAACTTTTTGGCGAATCTTTTAGTCAATTATATAATCTTGTAAAATATTGGCGAATATTTCACTGAATTATAAAATCTTGTAAAATATTGGCGAATCTTTCACTAAATTATAAAACCTTGTAAAGTTTAGGGGATCCTCCAACAACCTCAACTAAAGCCTCAATTTCCTAACCTGATTGACAAACCTTGCCTTGCATTGACATACCTTGCCTTGAAATGACATGCCTTGCATTGGCATGCCTTGACTTGGCATGCCATGCCTTGCCTTGCCTTGACATGCCATGCCTTGCCTTGCCAAGCTATGCCATGCTTTGACATGTCTTTCCTTGCCTTGACAAGTCATGCATTGCCTTGAGAGTAGCTTCAAAGAATCCATAAGTATATGGTTGGGGTATGCATGCACATTCAAAGAAGAATGATAGTCAAAAAGAGATAATTTATGTGATTGATGTATATTGCTAATGTTGTGAGTGTTAGCACTCAAAAGCGCACCATCAAAATTTTAGATGATAGAAATCAAATTATTATGAACCTCAAGTCATCTTATCTTGTAGCTGCGGATGTTTGGGCACATATGGACATTCAATAAGGATGCAAAAGTGACAATGTTGGGTTTGGTACCAATTCTGGCACGGTCTTGTAAGCATATTAATTGTGTTGTTGGTCATAACTAGTCAAGTATTCAACGCTTAGTTTTAAGGGCGAGGCATCAAATGTTGATAAATATCAATGACTAATGGGAAGAGCCTTTAACAAGCCAGGGAAGAAGTCTGATCCTGAAAGCTAGAAATTTGCTTGGCCAATTCAAATGCAGTGTTCATGCTCCAGACATGACATTCATTTGAGAGATCAATGTGAAAATCTTTTTGGGAGATTTATGAAGGAACTAAACTATGGAGGATAGGAAGAAAAAATAAAAAGGGAATCTAAGGTTCAAGCAATTAGTTTAGATGATGGTTTGGTAAGTACTAAAAGTAACCACAACTCATCTGAGAATGATGTTTAGGGAAGGTTTCTACAACTCTTCTTCAGCTGCTAAGACTTCCAGAAATCAATCAAGCATGCAAGAAAGGAAAAAACAAAGTATACAGCTAAGTTTTCAGCACAAAACAAGAAAATTACACTATGTGCTCTGAAAACTGGTTGTAGAATGTCATTTCACAGGAATTGGTCAGATAAGGTTCAAAGTTCCATCAAATCAAGAGGATCTCTCGAATACTCCCAAGACTATAAAATAGTCAAAGTGGCACACATGTCATTTCTTTTGTAGAAACAGTGCCTTAAAAATAGGAGATTGGTTATTACATGTGTCAAATATTTGGGTGCCAGTGTAGGAAATTTTGGTGGAATAGTTAACCCTCAGACCTGGACCAAAGTTGAATGAATAAACAAGAATTGGGATAATATATATGAACCATTCCCAACCACTATATATTTTTTAGGAAGAACTTTCCATCTTTTCTAGAATTTAAGAACATCAACAAGCAATAATCTCAGAAGAATAACAAGAAAAAGAAAAGAGGGAAACAATAGTTTTCTCCATTTCGGGGTTGGCATGGTTGCAGAGTTTCCATAAGATTCTATCATGTATGAGGCTATGGGATTGGCATCTAATCATGCAAATTATATAAAGCTCCAAATCAGAGTTCAAAGCACCGAAAAGAGAACTTTGTACTCAATTTCTTCAATTGTGATGCTGCTCTTTTCACCAGAGAATTAAAATAGCCCTCAATATAAGTTTATCTCATATTTGAATTTCCAAAAACAAAGCCAAGACGAACCTCATAAATGCTAGTCAATAATGGATGAATGAACTGTGTAAAGAATTCATCAAGACAATGTATTAAGTCCTTTAAATATACCATTAGCATGAAGATTAACCTCTGCAACCTTTGGACAATAATTAACCTTGAAATACAATGATAAACCCACTTCTTTGTAGTCTTTATGGCTTTTTCTCAACCCACTTCTCTGGCTCCTCTTCAGCAAGTGCATTAACCCACTTCTCTGGCTAACTTGTGGCAGGGTTTACATGACCTACTTATCTGCTCATGAGGACACTGTTAAAGAACAGAGTCTTGACTACTTGTTCACTGCTTTTTCTAAAAATTACTTCTGCCTGTTATAGCCATTCTTTATCATGTCGATACATGTATGATTTTTTTTCCTCTTGCTTTATAATTGCTCAATTATAGACCATGCATCCATTTTTAGTAGAAAAGTTACTTCTTCCCACGTAATTCTTGATTTTACGTTTCCTGTGATTAAAGCATTGTAGTTGAAATTGAAGTGGTTATTAGCCTGTTAGATATGATCTTATGCGTAATTTTGTGGATTTTTTTTGCAGTCTTTAGGGCTTCTTCTCAACCCACTTCTTTGGCTCCTCTTGAGCATGTGCATGCTTCAAGTTTGAAAGGTTTGTAAGATGGAAATCACTTACTATGTTAGAGAGCAAGGATTCTACATCAGTTTAGTTTTACTGAAGTCTGTGTTTTGCAGGTATAGAGAATGGTCCAAGTTCATGTACAGGGGAATCATCAGAACCTCGTCACAATGATCAAAATGACGAATTGAATGATTTGGATGCACAAAAAATATGATGTATATTGATTTACTTTTGTTGTGGTAGTGTATGCGAGAGATATTTAAAATTTTCCCAGGAGAGATACATGTCCTCTGCAACTATTCAAATTAGTTGCTTCTGTATATTTTCATTTTAAAGTCATGTTGTCCATGCCATCTATGAATAAGTGTTCTGGCGTTGGTAATCCAGATGTCAGTCTAGATTTCAAGGCTTCCCAGATGAATGGCAGTGTTTAATGTCTTATTATATACACTGGAAAGAATTGTTGGCAATGGACCCTTTGATATTTTTATGTACTAGTAGTTTGTAGCTGAGTCATTTTTGGGGGGTTTTAAGTTGGGAATGTATAGATAATGGTCTTATGTTTCACTATTACTCAATTGCTGCAATTTCAGAATGGGAGAGGCTGCAAAGTTGCTAAATGAGTAATGACCTAAGTCAATGGGCAACTAACTTGAAACCTAAATCAATTTTAAGGAAGGATATGCATATTCCTTGTTATGATTAATTATTTGTAGACACAAAGAGTTCATGATTCATCTAACCATTTAGCTGCAAACTTTTATTTGAAAGACCGGAAGCCAAAGTGTATATCGCACATACTAATGATAGAAATGAAATCACATTCACAAATTTGAATGTCAAAATAATAGTTATAAGGTCGTTATTAGCTAAGTTCACATGTGAACAGCGTCAGGGGTTTGAGCCTTTTGATGGAAGTAATTAGAAACAATGCCATGTACAACTGCAAAATTTCATTCCAAATTTTATAAAAACTTTTCTTGATTTATCTGTCTGTGAGAAGTGGCCCTCTAAACTTGTATTTACGAAATCAAAACAACATTGCCTTTCTCCCACCCTTGGAGCATATTAATGCTCTCTCAAATAATGTTGACTTCATTGGTAATTAGAAACAATGCCCAAGTGCCAAAATCTATATAAGAATTCTTTCACTTATCATTGCCTTAAAGAAGAACAAATTTTACCTTTCAATGAGGATGTTGACTTCATTGGTAATGTTGACCTATTTTCAACTATTTGCTTTTGCTATCAAATTGAACAAGTTGACCATGTCTTTCTTTCTATGGTTACTTATTATGCTGAAATAATGTACATTAGCACTAAGTTTTTTCATGGTTGTTATCTGCATGCATTTCATTTCTATTATGGATAGAACAAAATGCTCTTGAAGCCTTCCCATTGAGTAGAAGTGAGCAAAAATTATTCTAACTTATTCTACTAACTAATGCATTTAGTTTGCTTCATCTAAGAATGCTTTTAAATACACAAGTTTTTAGCTATATGAAAACTGCTATATATTGTAGAAAACATCTGAGTTAAAAGGATTCTAGAAACACATTGAAGATGTCAGCAGTATGTTAAGGGAAAGATGCTCTGATAAAGCAGAGGTGTATCTTGGATACTATTTTCAAGAACATTACTTTCAGTTAGATCTCATTACCCAAACCCACTGATAAGTATTTTGATTATGTTTCCTATTCCTTAGATATGCTTATTCCATTTAGATATGGGTCATAAGACCCACCGATAAAATTTGTGATTTTATTTCCACTAATAGACCATAGAATTAAGGATGCAGAGATGGCATGGTCTTCTAATTGGAGTTTTCTCCAGACATTTATTACTATCCTTTACATTATATTGTTGTTGAACTGTTTGAATCTATGTTAGAAGTACACCTAGGAAGAGAAACATATATAATGTATATTTCAATTGCATGTTAGTTTCGCCATTGGAAAAGAAGAATTTTTTTCTTCAAGATGGTGTGCAATGAATTTTTCATTCTCAAAGGGTGCAAAGTCAACTTTACCTATTTTCAGGTATATCTATAGATGATGTTTTTTGATTGAACATGACATTTATTGCATAGTCAAAATAACTTTGCATGTCATATGGACCTCTGCAATGGAAACAAAGGAGAGAGGTGTTCACTAATACAGAAGCATCATAGTACTAGTTGATTGTTCTTGTTACAACATGGCAACCTTTGTAAAATATGTTGATCTTCTATCCCCTTCAAAAGAAAATAGAGAAATTATCAATGACAATTAACTTGTTCTTCTTGTTATCCAAAACCAGTTTTTTAAGGATAAAATGATGGTTATGCATTGCTGCCAATATATAACTACAAACCATTGGATAAATAAAGTATAAAGTATTGACACCAGTTATTACATATCCTTTTAAATTCAGAGTTGAATTTGTGCCCAACCTTTTTAGGATTATTTATCCTCTTAGGATCCATTTTGTTGATTGTTTCTCACGGGGAAGATGAATCCCCAGATGGATCGTTCCTTGTTGTAACCTATGAAGCGGTGCACAATAAATATCAAGAAATACTCCAAAAACAAATGAAGGATAAAAATTATAATTAGCTCTAAACTCGAAAAGGATTCTAAAATATTCTTCTGATGACAATTATAGTTTGTACAATCTATTGTTCTTTGTTTCCAGTTTTCGATCATTACAGTATAATGTGCAATTTTTTTGGTCATGTATGTTATATATCTCTATATATTTTTGAAAACCTATCTTGACAAGCCCCTGAATACTATTTAGAAGTCTGCTACTCTCTTTGATTTGTAGTTACCCCTGCTCTTCCAGACATATCTCTTGTAATGATCTAGGATTTTCATGTGCTCTTATTAGAATTTTCAGGTCGTGGTAAACAGATCTGCACTCAGAAATACAAGCCCTAACAACCTAGGCAACTAAAAATGTAAACACTGATCAAAACAGTAGATTCTGAATACTAGTTCTGCAAACACATCACTCTGATAAAATCTGAACTTTCAATCACATCTGCTTCTATTAACTGTAAGAAATACATGCAGTGACTCAAAACTAGAATCAACCCACCACACACTCTGCCTTGCTTTTATAGGACAAGATGTCTAGTTTTTTTACAACAATAGAAGCATCTCTGTAGACCACCTTCTAACCCTAGCTTCTTAAAACAAAGTGCCTAGCCAACATGAAGGGATTCCTAAAATAGAAAATCCTAAAGATCTCTAGAGGAGCACACCAAAATTGCATGAGAGGAACCCTTAAATGGAGTGCCCAACATGGAGAAGACATATTACATAAATGCATGTATCCTCTAGCCTAGAAAAAGTGCCCCATCTAATCTTGGAAGAACTCTCTCAAGTGATTTTCCAAATTCTGAAAATTATGCTAAAAATAAAACAACTCTAATTCTTAATTGTTCTAAATTGAACTATGAACAACAATTTCTAAACAAAAAACATGTTCATTAAAGAAAATAGAAAGAACAGGAAATAGCCCAGCAGCCTCTGCCATTGTCACATAACTACCCTGCACCCTCTATGATTGTCACGTGACTGCCTAGTGCACTCTACCACTGTCGCATAACTGTTGTATGCTTCCAAGAGGCTTCTTTGTATGTTCCATCATACATTGTTGCACCGAGATCGATGCAAGTCTTCTTGAGTGCACCAGGCTATGGGGAGATACCTTTTGAGCAACCAAGTAGCACTAACATTGTGGTATTTAAACCTCAGTCATAGGGTTTGCCACATTTGAAGGTTGGAGTTCAAGTTTCTTCAAATTTCAAAGTCTGCTTTAAATTCCCCTATGATATTTTTTTAAAACCATAACTGGGGAATTTTATATTGATCAAAGCTCTGGCAGTGCCAGTAGCAAATTTACATCACAGTTCTTTTTCAATTTTTTTTGAGAAATAATAGTGCCAACGACATAGTAACATACCTATTTCAGAGCCTATCTATATCTTTAGACAATATTTCCCAATATTTCTTGATGATATATAGTCTGCAATATAAACCTAGAATTATAACAACCTTAAAAAACATAATACTTAACAGAAAATATGATGACTTGCTACTTCTTCCAGGTCTTTGTTCGATGGGACAGAATTCTCATTTCCATAACATTGATAGAACAATTAGAATTGATGATTTTTTCATTGAGTTATACAATCCTTTATAGAATAGCTTTGTAGATTTATAAGGAAAAAAATATGCATGCTTGAGATCCTCTGCATAGCACTTTGCTTCAAGAAGTAGGCCCAGATAATCTAGACCATTACTTGCAGTCAAGTCAATGACCTGAATGTCCAAGAAACATAAGTGAACTTATATTTAAGAACACAAAACACTGAAGATTATAATATAGGAGAAAACATATTCTCTTCTCATAAAAGGTTGATTAGATGAATAACTTGTTGAATCAAAGTATTTATGCTTCAATAAGACCTGCAATATAGGTTGCAACACTTCAACGATGGTTCCTTGTAATAAGTCTTCCAGCACAGGGCCACTCTGATTCAAAAGCCTAATCAATAAATAAGAGATCATCCCCAGGACAGAGGACATCTACAAAAGCCAAGTCTATAATAGATATCTACCTGCACAGAGTGGCCCTCACTTTGTAATCATTTCAGTGTGTTTCTAGGGTTGGGCTCAACACTCATTTATTATATTCCTAACCAGTTAAGACCCATCTTGTCATTATGTGAGCCCATAACTCCTCTTGGAAAGGACACCATACCTTTTGGGTTGAGTATAAATACAGACTCAAGACTTGTTTGTAACATCAACATGAGCTATTGTTGTCTTATACAAGTGACTTATTCTTTTAGCCTATGGGTATCACCAAGTTTTTGTGAACCAGGGTTTCTGATCATCTTCTTTACAAGTGATCCAAAGATTATGGCTAAAGGCATTGCCCTAAGGATTGTGGATCTAGGGTTTTTGGATTTTTCTCTTTGTTTAGGGTTTCCTAAGAGGGATCACTTCAAGCATTTGATTCGGAGAATTTGTTGGCATGGAATTTTTCAGTTCACCCTTTCTTGGAACTTGTCCACAAGGTTGGCTTCAAGATTGGAAAGTCCACAACAAAATTCCAATTGTGAATGCAAGTGAATGCTTTTGATATGACCCAATGCCTATGAGCATCTACTCCTCAATTCAATTATATTAACCATTTGGCATTTGCATGCATGTAATATAATCCTCAAACCCCAATGACAGAATACAGTAACTATGTGATAATGTGCACAACAAATGATTCTCTGGCACCAACAACCAAAATTGTTTGGGAGCCTTGTGCATATAGCACAGACCCCAACAACAATAGCAGTTTAGATCGGAAACCACCAAAATGAAACTTCTTCATCTAGGCCTGCTAATGAACGAAGTTGATTAATGAATAATCTAAGCAATGCCTCATTTTTGTGTTATGACAGGATTGTTGTTCATTTTGGTTCTTAGCATATTGCCCCTATTTTCAGAGATCCCTTGCCCATTCAAATTACCAAGAAAGATAAAGGAAAAGGCAAGGCTAAGCATATTTCTACAAAGGAAAGAGAAGAACAGTTTGTTGAACCTGCAGGACATCACAGTTGTCTAAGGATATTCTCCCATAATGATATTGATTTTAATGAACATTCAATTGAGCTAGAAGAGGCAAACAGACTTGAAGCATTGTGAAGAGCAAGCTTTGAACTCTGGAATTGTTATTGTTATCCATAAAGCTCACTATTTGGGGTAAATATGCATATATGGATAAACCAAAACTATAGGGGCTTTCTGCTCACCAAATAAAATTATTTGGATCCAATAATAATCACAGGACACTAAAATAGAATACCATTTCAAGATTCAAGCATTCTAATGGTTTTGATTGGAGTCATTGTAGGTCCATAGTGTTATTGATAGTAGAGCTTTGGTTAAAATTTAATTGTGAAATTTTTCTGCTAACTTTTTGACTTAAAAACCAAACCATTAGCACCCCCTTTCGATGATTTAGTACAGGAGGTCAATTTCAATGCAGCCATCATAATCATCTACATTGTCATGTATATGCACGTTGTTATAAAGTTGTCTAGATTGTTCTCTCAATTGCTCATCAACTTCAAAATATTCACTCTACTCTACTATGAGATGAATCATGACCAATACTATTACTTCTGAAATAAAATAAAGAAAAAAAAAATATGAAATTGAATGCATCAAGATGGAAAGTCATAAAAAGGCATCAGTGCAAACCTAATTTCAATAAATCCAAAAGGAGTGAAATAACACATCCACTGCAACAAGATATAATGTGGCAATTGTCTATGGTAAACAGTAGTTATAGTACACCATTTTGTCACATCGAAGTGAATTCCTGCCTAATGTTAAGTGGATTGTTATGGTTGAAATCATAGCCTGTAAACACAACCTAATCAATAACAATAGCATTTATCTTAAGGAATCATCAATCCTAATTTGATGTGGGTTCATGCAAACCTAATTTGGATAAATCCAATAAGGACCAAAATAACACCATCGACTACAACAAGATATATATGGAAACTATCTACAGTAAATGACAGTTGGTACATGGTTTCATGATTCATCACAATGAAGTGAGTTTCAATCAATTTTTTGGTGGATTGCCGACGCAGAAGCCATAGCATGTAACTAATCAAGAAAACAATAGTAGATCATCATCAAGAATCATTGCATTACACTAACAATATAGAAATGGTTATGCACTTGGAACTTGTCAAGGCTGGCTTCAAGATTGGAAAGTCCACAACAAAATTCCAATTGTGAATGCAAGTGCATGCTTGTGATATGACCCAATTCCTATGAGCATCTAATCCTCAATTAAGTTATATTAACCATTTGCATGCATGTAATATAATCCGCAAACCCCAATGACAGAATACATTAATTATGTGATAATGTGCACAACAAATGATTCTCTGGCACCAAAAACCAAAATTGTTTGGGAGCCTTGTGCATATAGCACAGACCCCAACAACAATAGCAGTCTAGATTAGAAACCACCAGAATGAAACTTCTTCATCTAGGCCTGCTAATGAAGGAAGTTGATTAATGAATAATCTAAGTAATGCCTCATTTTTTTGTTATGACAGGCTCGTTGTTCATTTTGGTTCTTAGCATATTGAACAGTAATTTTGACATGTTACCATATGATATCACACTGACAGTATGTTCTATTTTGATGTCATTGATGGTAAGTGTTTTGATTAATTTTTCAAAGGTGAAAGTTGATTATTGAAGCATAGGGAAGATGCTTGATTGAAGATATGGAGCAATTGAAGAAAACAAAGATGCATATCACATATTTACTCTGTTTTTAGGGTTTGTGGTAATAGAATAATAAAAGGGAGGTGAAAGTGAAAATGCAACATTGTGAGAAGGGCTTCTTTTTAGATACAAGGTGTTCACTTCTCAAGTGATACATTTCACAATCCTCAACACTTAGTTTTAGCAGTGAAAGTATCACGTTATTATATCAAACCCTAATTTTGAAGATGGAGTGAAACGGAGGGTAAAGTGAAGTTTCAAGTTTTGAAGGTTCCACATGTCTTAGTATGAATTATCAGGTTTATAGAAACTCCGTACAACACTTGATTCATATACCAAAACAATTATCCACTCATACTGCTCAAAGAGAAGCTTCTAATTCCATTATTATCTTTACTTCTAGTATTTAGGTTATAATTAGAATTGGGATATTGTAATCTTGCTGAGAAATGGAAATGAAGATTTATCAACAAAAGTATTGGACCAGTTTCTCCAAACAATGTAAATGAAATAATGATTGAGAATAAATCCTACTATCCAAGCTCAAATACCCCTAAATATGCATAACAGAAAAGAAGCACTAATATTTGCATTCCAACAACATGGAGTTCACTCATATATGTCATGGAAGCTTGGCAATTACTAGCAACATAAGAATGTAATTTCATGTACTTGAATGAGCCCATTATTGCTTAGCGGAATTCTTGTTAAATAGAGTATCTACCCTTTAATACTAGGACACTATCTATGTGAAGATATAGGTCCCATCTTCATCAAATTCCAACTTCATTTCCTGTCACATACAAGAAAGAGACA
Source organism: Picea engelmannii (assembly GCA_009831015.1). Lineage (NCBI taxonomy): Eukaryota > Viridiplantae > Streptophyta > Pinopsida > Pinales > Pinaceae > Picea > Picea engelmannii. The sequence continues at coordinate 33,990 of ML801352.1, forward strand.
ATGCAATAGTTAAATATCAAATCATCAATCTTAAAATAACTTGCATCAAGAAAATGTGGCTCCAATTTTACAATGAAAAACACAAAATATAGATTATAGAACCTATTTTTACTTGAAATGCATCCTCAAATTGGCATATAGTAATCTTGCTTTGATAAAGAATTTCCAACCTACTTCAAAAATAGAGGAAAAACACATCACAAGATTCACATCATCTATTTTATTCCATTCACTATTTCTTTCACCACCAATGGAACACATATACCGAAATAAGTGTTCCCTAGGCCCTCATATATATTGGATTAGATCAAATGTTGTGGTATATCAATTTCCCAGTTCTCATCTTGGTGCTCATTTTCTTCATTATGAACAAGACCATCTCCAGATGAACTATCATTATGAGTCTCCAAAGAATTATGTTTTGTATCAAGTTCATTAGAGAAACTTGTCATATTGTTTTCTCCCCTTCTATCACAATCTGATCACCAAAGAGCTAGTGCTCTTTCATATGGATAATTGGAAATGTCATACTTTGTTACATATAATCTTAAACATATATCCATATGTTTATCAAGCTTGTTCCTCATCTTTGACTTCAAAAATGATAGTGCACTAAACATTCTCTCATCCTCCTCTAATCCCAAAATCATGGTTTGACACAAATCTGTTAATTTGAAATATTCGGATATGTTTTCCTGTAAGTATTGGCTAGCACCCAAAATAGTCCATAATCTTGTTATTGCACCATATTCTAGAGGATTCTCCAAAGCGCGAAATTGATTCCACATTGTTTAAGCAAAGCGTGTGGCTTGTTGAAACAATTTTGATTGATTCAAAATACCTTCAACTTATTCTCCATGTATCTCGACCTTCTTCGAAAAGTGGTCCACTAAAGTATTTAATTTTTCCACAAAGTCACATTTTAAAGTAGGATGACATTTTAAATTGTTCCAATATTCAGGGTACACCACAGACATGGCCTCCAACAATTCATCTCAAGGGAATCGTTCTCTTATCTCCGATGACAGTGACTTTGCAATTTTTATCAAGTTGTGTCTCACTAAAATGACAACATTGTCGAATAGGTCTCTTGACACAGGGCTCCATTTGGTGGTTCGTTTTGTCTTATCAATATAATGAAAATGAACCATATACCCACACACTTCCATACATAGTATCCATTTTTCATCAAACTTCAAATAATTTTTCAGTATTTTCTATATCAATGATCGTAGTCCAATTTGTAAACCGTGGACCTGCGAAAGACTCTGGCATCGTATACAAATTATCCAATGAAAGGCATGCAAATTTTCTTATGTTTGTGTATTCTGCAATATACATTGTGCGACTTTGAGACATTTTCACGAGGACATTCATTTCATCTAGCATAGGAAGAATTCCAACCAATGTTAATAATGTCTATATGTCAGTTAGTCGAAAGAGAAGATCTTGAGCTTTATCTACACTTAAGAGATGTTCATACATCACCCCTACCAAGGACTGGTACTCACTAAATAATCTTTGAGTTGGTCCATTCAATGAGATCCATCTTGTACCAACATCTTTTAATATCTTGTTTCCATTTGTAACACTGTCGACAAATTTTTTTAACTCCGAAAATCGTTTGGGACTACGAGAAAAATATGCATAAGCCTCTCGTACAAGATCTTCAACTTTTGAAGCCGATGGAAACTTGCTTACTATTTTAAATGCAAGATTCATCCTATGAGCCATACAATGAATACTCAACATATACGATGGCGTTGATAGTTGTAGTCTAACGCAAAGGCCATTCCTTTGTCCTTGCATTACCGATGCTCCATCCGCTCCAACACATACCAACTTTTTTGTGATCATTAAAGGATCCATACCACCACTTTCCTTCAAACTATTATTAACAAGTTCATAAATATTTTCAGTTGTAGAATTCTCCTAGTAGATAGGAATGCCTAATATGGTCATTAACCATATAAATACTCATACAAATCCATGAAGTTTTATCAATAGTTGTAACCTTATCCAAAGAAAATGACACAAATCTAGCACTTGCAATCTTCTCTTTCATATCATCCTTTTCTACTTGAGCTAAATATTTTGCCCATTCCCAACCACTCGTTAAAGACCAATGAGAAGATGGAAAGTTTGGCATTTGAAGAAAAGATAGATATTTCATGTAATTTGGATAATCTGTCATAGGACGCCCTTTAGATAAGATTTGAAATACAGTGCTTAATTGAATTGTCTTGGATAACAAATTTCTTTCCATCGTCTTTTCAAATAGAGATGTGATGCTTCCTCCACCTGCCTCGAATTTTTTCTTACTTATTAAATGTTCATTATATTCATCAGCATATTTGACATGTCGACATTCCTCGGAAGATTTCCATCTGACAATAGATTTCTCCTCGCCATCTACAATTTTCTTTTCATAAACCTTTCCTACATGCTTTATTGTATCTAACTTCATATGAAATGTCGTTGGTGTGCCAAGTTTCCAACTACATATATTGCATATAACTTTTGGTTTCTCTTTCTCATTTTTTGGAGGTAATGGATCAATAAATGGAAATTTTGAGACCCAATCTTGTTAGAAGCCTCTCCCTATGTCCCATTGGCCCTTTTGTCTTTTCCGTGAATTGGTTGTGTTCTTTTCCAATGAAATATTTTCGACATTTGTACTACCAATTTCTGGTGAAAATGCATTTATCTCACTTTGATCACCTGAGGAACATATTTCCTTATCTATTATTTGGATATTAGATGCATTCTCACAAGATTTGACATCTCTTTCAGTGATAGGTTGCTCAAAAGAGCTCGAAGCATGAAGAGAATGTGGATCCTTGAATTGAGGTCTTTGAAACTATGATGATAGATCATTTTGTCTTCATCTTTTCTTCCCACGATCGGTGTTTGACATCTCAATAAATATTCCACAATTGAAATTTCAAATTGATATAGAAGCCAAAAGTGAAACCTGCAAGAGAAATAATATAAAATTAGTAAAATTCCTACCAAGTATATAATATTCAATTTGAACGAAGCTACTCTAATACTTTCTCCCAAATTTCTCCTCACATTGTGATATGCTTCAAGACCTAGAAATACTACAAAGATTAAGGGATATAATGAAAAGAGGTGAAAATCCATACATTAATATGCATGATGGTAGTAATCTCTATAATCCAGATGGTATGTGGAAGCAGGAAATAAAATGTCACAAGTGTAATGAAAACAAGAATGGTGGAAAACTAGAGGTTCCCTTGAAAGACTCGAACAATGACAATAAGAAAGAAGAGAAAACATTAGGATACCACCCCAATATTCAAAACCATTAAGAGATTGAGATTTCAATGGGTGGATAAGTGGTTTAGATGGTATAGTTATCTTACATTAGGGTTTGGGGGGTTTTGGTCCTTGGACCACCCAATAACATTTTTAAAATTGGTCAGAAAAGGCATTAGCACGTTGGAGTTTCCCAGGAAGATTGTGTCCACTAATTGTCATTTCAATGTGAAGAATAGAAAGAAGCACCATTCAATCCACCTATAAATTTGGTAGGTTAGGTGTATTCAAATGATAAGTTGAAGGAGCTAAGAAAGATGGCTTATCTATTAGAGATGAGAACTACATTCTTCTCAATTTGGAAAAATATTTTGTTGCCAAGTGGATTTTCCGAATGATACGTGAATGTCAACACTCTTCTTCAATTCAGATCGATTGTTTCTACAAGTGGTTGGAAAACCAAAGAAAGAACAAGTACTCCATAGGTAATTGTAAAGTAACAACGAAACTCCGATTAACTGATCAAGTTGGTAACTTAGCTTCTCATAAAATAAGTCTGGATGTTTTTGTAAACAAATTAATTTTGCATAAAAGTAAAGTCTTTGTTCAAATTAAGAAGTGGTTATCAATGCATATCTTACCAAGCTCTTTATTATTTTGGGTAGTTTGAAATTTTTTCTTCTTTCTGTCTCAACCTTCTACTCTCATCTCCACAAGATTTCATTTGTTTTACCCACATATGTGATGCTATACAACATTACCCTGGCTTCTGGAATGTATTCTTTAGAGTTTTGTAGGAGTAAGCAGTGATCTTATGGTATAGTTGTTCTACTTGCTTTGGCACTTTATGGATGGTTGATTGAAGCGCTCTATTGAATGGGGACGATATTATTTGGATGACTTATATGGGATGTTAAACCAGGGAATACTACATTTTGTATTTTCCATTGGAGATTTTATGTCAATGTGTGTTATTCTACACTTGATTTCATGCATGCATAAATACAAAACCCATATTAGTTGGATATCATCTTTTCTTATGAGCTCCCTTTAATTTTCTAGGTGTAAGGAAGCAAGTAAAAAGTTGGATTAGACCTACAATTTGTGGTCTTTCATCATTTGAAAGAGTTATCCCATTGATCCTTGTTTGACCCCATATGCCCCATAGTTGCTAGGCACGGGTACCTCCTTGCAACCACTTAAAAAAATTGTATTTTAAACTTTCATCTATTTGTTAGTTTACAGATATGGAAATTACTAAAAGAATATCATGCCAAATATGTCCCTTAAGTCTAGTGTTGTTTATTGCAAAATTTAAAGGAAGTTGGACTAAACTATGTTTTAGAAGTCTGCTAAATAAATTATTTTGAAGCATTTTCAAGTAGCAGACTTGCACCCACTTAGCTTTGTATCTCAAGCTAGAAGTTATCTTTAAATAATACTCATCTTTTTCAGATTGTGACACATACAAAGAAAGTACACAGAAGTGTCATACAGTGAAGCCAGATTAGAAGAAATGTTTTATGGATTTGCATTTCAATACAAATGATGGATGCAAACAGTGGAAGTGCATAACCGTACAAAATTAACTGACAATTTTTTCCATTAATAACCAGTTTGAGTTGTGACCATCCTTCTTTGTTAGTTTAAGCTTGTCCTGGAATAATTTGGTTCATTTAGTTATTTTGGATTCTACAATGCATAGGACAGTGTACATAATTATAATTAATTGGAATAAAGAATGCATAGGACACTTTGCACACATAGTCCATGTCAGTGCGTTGGGATGAGTCACATTGTACATAATTATAACTAATTGGAATTGTAATATAATGAAGTCATGTTATTATATATTTGAATGAGACTGGGAATGATAGGGTTGGTTGGTTCATGTTAGGGTTAGCTATTGTAAGTTAGGATTTTGTATGGAGGAAGAGGAAATAAGAGTTTGAAACCCTCAAAGGGTATTGTAGAATATATAAGGAGATTGTATAACTTATCTTATGGATGGTAATGGAAATGAATGTGATGTGGTTCCTCCTCTCATATTTTGATTGTCTCTTTTGTATGAATGCTTACATGCTTTATGGTTGAGTTGTGTCATATTATGCTTTCTATAATCATGTACATTTGTATGTGTATGTTTTTCAGTGTCTCAGGAGACCTTACCCTTCATAAGGGTATTGAAAATGACAACACTAATGGACTATTGTTGGCTCATGTGTTGAACCTAGAGTCTATTAATAATAGTGTAAATAGAGTAATACATGCATGTGCCCAAGGTGAATAGGAAGAAGATGGACAATAAAGTAGTCAATTGCATATTTATTGGCTATTCATAAGGAGTTTAAGGGCTACAAGCTATGGATTCCATTTGAGCATTGACATAGCTATAAGTGGGATGTGATCTTCAAGAAGGATAAATCTAGTCAAGATCAACACCAACAATCTATTCTAGAAGAAAAGATACAACATTTGGTGATTCCATATGAGCATAGTTTTTAATATGAAGCTAATGATCTTGACGAGCAAAGTAGATATCATAGGTGCTAGATGTAGATATTCCAAAGGCATGAGGTGAAGTATAGCTTCATCTTGGATTCTAACTAAATGAAAATACACATCAACACCAAATGAATATGTATAGCCTAGAAATGACCAACGAGAGACTAGGGGAAAAATTCAAGGAGCCTTCATGAGTGAAATCATCCTATAAAGTATGGCTATGAGTCACACGTGATTTTATCTATATTTCTTTATCTTACATGGGTGATGAGCCAAGAAATTCCAAAGAGGCTCTTAAAGGAGATTACTTCTCATTGGAAGCAAGCCATGGAGGAAGAAATTAAGGTCTTTGAACATAACCAAACATGGAATTTGCAAGAGTTGCAAGGTAGTTTAATGCAAATGGTTTTTTAAGAAGATGTATAAGGAAATCAATTATGTCAACTTATGCAATTCTTGTTTAGTAGAAGAGGGATACTCTTAATTTGAAGGTGTTGATTATGAAGAGGCTTTCTCCCAAGTAGCCAAAATGTCCTCTATGAGATTGTTGTTGCAAATTGTTACTAACTATGATTTGGAAGTGGATCAAATAGATGTGGTGTTGGCATTTCTTCACAATGAACTCAAAGAAGAAATATTCATGAGATTGTTGTTGGTCATTGTTACTACCTATGATTTGGAAGTGGATCTAATAGATGTGGTGCTAGCATTTCTTCACAATGAACTCAAAGAAGAAATATTCATGCCATGTGAATAGGAAGAAGATGGACAATAAAGTAGTCAAGTGCATATTTATTGGTTATTCATAAGGAGTTTAAGGGCTACAAGCTATGGATTCCATTTGAGCATTGACATAGCTATAAGTGGGATGTGATCTTCAAGAAGGATAAATGTATTCAAGATCAACACCAACAATCTATTCTAGAAGAAAAGATACAACATTTGGTGATTCCATATGAGCATAGTTTTTAATATGAAGCTAATGATCTTGACGAGCAAAGTAGATATCATAGGTGCTAGATGTCGATATTCCAAAGGCGTGAGGTGAAGTATAGCTTCATCTTGGATTCTAACTAAATGAAAATACACATCAACACCAAATGAATATGTATAGCCTAGAAATGACCAACGAGGGACTAGGGGAAAAATTCAAGGAGCCTTCATGAGTGAAATCATCCTATAATGTATGGCTATGAGTCACACGTGATTTTATCTATATTTCTTTATCTTATATGGGTGATGAGCCAAGAAATTTCAAAGAGGCTCTTAAAGGAGATTACTTCTCATTGGAAGCAAGCCATGGAGGAAGGAATTAAGGTCTTTGAACATAACCAAACATGGCATTTGCAAGAGTTGCAAGTTAGTTGAATGCAAATGGTTTTTTAAGAAGATGTATAAGGAAATTGATTATGTCAACTTATGCAATGCTTGTTTAGTAGAAGAGGGATACTCTTAATTTGAAGGTGTTGATTATGAAGAGGCTTTCTCCCAAGTAGCCAAAATGTCCTCTATGAGATTGTTGTTGCAAATTGTTACTAACTATGATTTGGAAGTGGATCAAATAGATGTGGTGCTGGCATTTCTTCACAATGAACTCAAAGAAGAAATATTCATGAGATTGTTGTCGGCCATTGTTACTACCTATGATTTGGAAGTGGATCGAATAGATGTGGTGCTAGCATTTCTTCACAATGAACTCAAAGAAGAAATATTCATGCCATGTGAATAGGAAGAAGATGGACAATAAAGTAGTCAAGTGCATATTTACTGGTTATTCATAAGGAGTTTAAGGGCTACAAGCTATGGATTCCATTTGAGCATTGACATAGATATAAGTGGGATGTGATCTTCAAGAAGGATAAATCTAGTCAAGATCAACACCAACAATCTATTCTAGAAGAAAAGATACAACATTTGGTGATTCCATATGAGCATAGTTTTTAATATGAAGCTAATGATCTTGACGAGCAAAG
>ML801352.1:42413-60774 GCA_009831015.1 Picea engelmannii
TTAAGAAGATGTATAAGGAAATTGATTATGTCAACTTATGCAATGCTTGTTTAGTAGAAGAGGGATACTCTTAATTTGAAGGTGTTGATTATGAAGAGGCTTTCTCCCAAGTAGCCAAAATGTCCTCTATGAGATTGTTGTTGGAAATTGTTACTAACTATGATTTGAAAGTGGATCAAATAGATGTGGTGTTGGCATTTCTTCACAATGAACTCAAAGAAGAAATATTCATGAGATTGTTGTTGGCCATTGTTACTACCTATGATTTGGAAGTGGATCAAATAGATGTGGTGCTAGCATTTCTTCACAGTAAACTCAAAGAAGAAATATCCATGAAACGACATAAAGATTAAAACTCAGGATAGTATTGCACATGCTCTAATTAAGGCAAGTTCAACGAATGGCAGGAAAGTCACTTTGATAATAAGGACAAAACGTTGTTGAAAGTGATATCAAAATGGAAACTTGTTAAAATATTTGACAGTCACTTTTTTTAACAACCCTTAAATCATTGAAATATGTGAAGATCACTTTTTCCGAACATTTAGATTTAGACATTGTAATACTTAATAACACAAAAGTTGACAATTTACGAGAACTGGATTTCCTTGTTACAAAACAGAGCATTGTTCTAATTTTACCAATATGATTCATAATTCTTTGCTATGAGGAATTTAACACACTGAGATGAAGGACCAGGTAAATACCTATCAAGATGTTTGGAAACCCTGGTAATTATTCACCGCCAAAGCCTCGCGCGACACCTTCCGAGCGGGTTGGGATAACCGTACCAAATTCTAATTTCTTCTGCTTTGAACAGGCGGCTCCACCACTGGCATCTCTTGCCCTTTTTTCCATTCTGTCGAGGGGAAATAAGCACGAAAATTCAAGATATGAAAGGTAAACCGGGCCCCGAGGAATTAGAGATTTGCGGGATGGTATAAATAATAACCTTTCACTCACTAGACTCTGTAGTTCTCATGAACGAACTAGACAAGTAACAAAGATCTGATTTTAACCCAATGCACATATGGGCACTAGGCAGATCCCATACAATTTAAACTAGGTGGGAGGGACAAAATGCGCTCAGAAATCCCCTTGTTCTTTGGAAATCAGGCAAAGGGAAGATTGTAGCTACCCAGTGCCCATACCATAAAATCTGGGCGAATTAAACCATAAAACCCGATTTTACCGAATGGAAGGGCGAAGAAACTATCAAAAATTCCCATACTTCTAGAAATTTGACTAATGGAAGCTTGCCTCTCCAAATTTTAGGAGCGAAATACAATTTTTTTCCTCTATCTCTCCTAAAAACACGGGCTAACCCTATACACGATTTTTCCCCTAAAATAAATTACGGGCTAATGATATAAGTTTTAAAAAATCACTCTAATACAAAAATTCGCCTAATAAAAAATTGGAGGCCCCTAAATTTCGCCCATGAGCGAAATTTCGCCCCTAAAATCATCTATGCTAATAATTCAATTTTATTAATATGTATGCATGTTGTGGATATATTTGATAGTTATAGTACTATTGCACTCCCTGGGATTTACTTCTAGGTTACCTTTCTCCAGACCTAGGGAGTTGCAATCACTTGTACAACCTGTGGGGGTCCATCACTACCCACCCTCGTCATTTCCATCGGCCCCATCAACCGAGACAACCACAATAGAGGTTGTCTCTGAGCAGGTTGTACAACCTAATGCTACATTTTCCAGTGAATCTCCATCGAGACCTGAGATATTCACGGTGAGATAATGCATTGATCATAATTTTTTATGTTTCATGAATTTGATTTTACGCATATTTGTTTAATTTTCTTGACTTGATCCTTGTAACTGATGCAGGGTGGAATCGCAGAGATACTAGAGTTGTGGAGGAGGGTAACACCCTCACGATTTACAATAGATGTGATGAGTTGTCTTAGGTTAAATTACAAAGTATTATTTTGTATGTTTATTAATTCATTGAGGAAAAAAAATTACAACAATGTTTATTCTTTGTGTAGTCTCGAGAGCGTCAAAGCACGCCCAAGCCTACAAGTTTATAAACCAGGTATCAAGAATAAACTTACCCCCTATCACCTAGGTCTATGTATAGACTTTATATCGGTCACCATAAAACAAAGGGTTTGCATGCCTAAATAGGTCCTACAACCATACGCCCATTTACATGTGATAAAATCCACCTCCATAAAAATAATTACAATAGTCTACTTGAGCATGTGATGCTATGAAATATCAACCTATTTCATTGCAAGCACCCCTCATGCTCCAAATACAATTACATAGACCAAGTACTTATCTTACCATTGTATTCATGAGCACATGATGAAAGAATCATCTACCAACTTATTTACCAACATCCCTCCTTGCTCCAAATATGCAAGAAGCATATACCAACTTCTTTGCCAACATCCCTCCTTGCTCCAAATATAGTCAGCAAAAGCACTCATTCACCTAGTACTTATTCCTTAATGCACTTGTGTGTATGCTCCACATTGATCCACTTTATTCCCAAGAAAATGATGCAAGAATCATCTACCAACTTCTTTACCACCATTCCTCCCTACTCCAAATACAGTGAGAAAGAGCTCATTCATTGAGTATTGCATCCTCAATGTGTTTCTACTTATTCTCTACATCAATCCATTGTATGCATGAGAAAATGATGCAAGAAGCATCTACCAACTTTTACCAATATCCCTCCTTGCTCCAAATATAGTGAGATAAAGAACTCATTCATCGAGTAATTCATCTTCAATGCACTTCTTCCCATGCTCCATTTCCATGTGCCATTCACCATGGTTCATAAACACATGAACCATCACTTCAATTTGTGTGCATATATACTCTCTTCCACAAGTCACTCACTTTACCCACAATTTGAAAAGCATGGATCTCAACATTAGACCACTCTTTATGGAGATTCAAGGTCTATCTAGCTATGATACATTTCAATAGAATTTCATAACTTTTGTAAAGTTCATGGCATATACAAGCAGTTCATTGCACGGTAAACACTACAACAGAATGGTGTCACAGAGAGAAAGAATTGAATCGTCATGGAAATGGTGTGCAGTTTGTTGGAAACCAAACATTTTTCAAATTAGTATTGGGTTGAGGCAGTAGCAACTGCAGTATACATCATGAACAGATGCCTGACAAAGAGTGTTAAAAACATATTTCCTCAAGAAGCCTGAACATATATGAAGCATAATGTGGCGCACTTAAAAGTTTTTGGTTGTGTCGCATACGCATATGTTCCAGATGAGCTAAGAAATAAGCAAGATAACAAAGGACATAAATGTATATTTATTGGATACTCTAAAGATACAAAAGCATAAAAACTGTATGATCTTATTGCAAGGAAGGTCATAATCAATCACGATGTTCAATTTGTGAAGAATGAAGCATGAGATGGAAGCATAGCAAAGACAATCAAAATTATTAATTATATTGAGCATGATGACACATAAGAGGAAGTGGTTCGAACACCATGTAAAAGTCAATGCAGATTTTCTTCTATTTTTGGAACTACGACACAAATCCTAGCACAAACTACTCCAGTAAGATAAACATGTGTGCAATCCACACCTAGAGTGCAACAAAATATTTTGGTATTATGTATTCTACTTTAGAATATTTCAGAGATATTCGATACACTGATAGTGATTGTGGAGGCAGCATAGATAACAGGAAAAGTACCTTTGGGTACACATTTCATTTGGAACGGGCATAGTGTCATGTACATCAAGGAAGCGACCCATTATGGCTCTTTCTTCAGCAGAAGTCGAATACGTCGTAGCTACAAGCGAATCTTGTTAAGCAGTTTGGATGAGAAGAATGTTAAAATATTTTTTACAGGAACAACAGGAACCAACGACGGTATTTTGTGACAACAATTTCGCCATCATGTTATCAAAAAATCATGTGTTTCACAAGAAAACCAAACACATTGATACAAGGTATCATTTTGTCAGATAATTAGTGAATAACAAAGAAATTTGTTTAGAATTTTGCAGGTCTATAGAACAAGTCGTAGGTATTTTCACAAAATATTTGGTGAGAGATTCATTTTAGAAACTATGCAATTGTCTAGGAGTTGGCACAGTAACAGAGGTTTGACAATTCATGTCAATTCAATTTTTTTATGTAAATTTTGTATTTTGTAAACTCACCTACTTATAATTAAGGGGGAGTGTTGGAGATATTAATTACAAGTCGTGAGCTTCACGCTTATGCATACTATGTCTGTCACACAAAAAAGACGCTAGTTTGTCACACACGTCAAGAAAGAGTGTTAGAAAGATTTTATTTAATGAGTTGATATTTATCTTTCTCGAGCTCTATTATGCAGATGAGAGTCAGTCAAATTTATTTATGTCTTAATTGTTTGAGTCGGTTTTACTTCTACATGTAGTTTCATCCTTTACCTATATATGCCTGAGTCTGTAAGTAGAATTTATAGCATATTCAATAGTCGATAGGAAGAGCGACAACAACTTAAGGTAGTCGAAGAAGTCTGAGAGCACAAGCTCTTTGTGTTTTCTAAATTTGCAGAAGTTCTTAGAGTCTAAGCTTGTCATAGTATTGTAATCTATAACTGTGTGCAGCGCTGAAGTTCATAATACATTTATTTATATGTGTCTTGATGTATTTTTGAGTTTCTGATGTGCTCAAGCACTTAGTAAATATCTTCTCTCTGTTTCAAAATAAGTTTTAAGTAGGTTATTAAGTCACTAAATCACCACTGAAAGTATTACATGTGATTTTATGTGTTAAGAGTAGCACAATGTTAGGAAATTGTTTTTTTAAGTGTTATTATCACAACGCGCACTAAATTGTGTAGTCTGTGATCTGTGTGGTAAGTTGTGAGAGTTCAAAGACGAAGAATTTCATTGTGGAGTCTTTGTAACAGTGTTGCACATATTCTTTCTGCACGTTGTAGATCCGAGATAGATTTCATAAATGAAAATGAAAACAATCGAGACAAGTCCAAGTAAGCCTTATAAATATTTCTTGGAATAAACCATAACAACTAGTTAAAAGAACTAAGGATTTTATGTTAATCTAACATGGTAAGGAAATCATAATATAATGACATAATAGAGTTAAAATAGATTTGTTTTACAAAATATTAATTCTATTAACCTATAATCAGTGTAAAACCCTTAAAGAAATAGTTCAAAACAGTGTCGGTAAGTTTATTACACAGAATAAAAGAGAGTTTGTGACCATTTTAGATCATATTATAAACTTCCAAGATAAGTATAGACAGAGGAAATTGTCAACAGTAACAATGGTAGGTATCCATCAGATCTTCGTTATACAGTAACATTTTGTTTAGAAGGAGAATAAACATTTATTATTTCAAATTCATTTAAGAGATATTATAGGGGAAATTGAATTTCACAAATAATAACAAAATTTCTCAAATTTTAATTAATTGAGTTTTTTTTTAATATCAATTTACCATATATTAATATTAAAAATAATTAACATGTTAAAATAAAATTAAAATATATATATATATTATAAAACCTATTAAAAAAACACTCAAATTGGATATATTTTGATAGTTAAATGGGTCTAGTTTGGATCCTTCTCATCCATGTTCAAATCTAGCTTGTGACATGTTTGTCTCTCATTAGCATGAAACTCAAAGCAGTCAACCACTTGTGATGTGAGAATCCTTCTTGTAGAGAATTTACATTGTAAAAAAAAGGAGAATCCTTCCTCTAGAGAATGTACACAAGGGTAAAATTCCTCAATATTGATCTCCTTCATGTAGAGAATGTAAATTGTAAAAAAAGGAATGTATATTGTAAACAAAAGGCTCTAGGGTAAAATTCCTCGACAATATTCCTATGCCAACAACATAACTAATTTAACTACCATCAATTCACAATAATTATTTGTTTGATGATTAATTTCTACTTTGAAGGAGATGTTGTGGTTTATGGAGAAATGAATATTTTTTCTTGCACCACCCCCTCGAAGGGGTCCCCTATGCTCTCATTCAACCCTTCGAAGAAAATTCTTCTCCAAAAACCACCTTTCTCCCATGTAAATAAGAGGTGAGGGATAGAGAGAAATGGGTTTGATCCTACATAATCTTATGTTGTTAGTATTCTCTTCTTGAGAATTTTGAGGGTTTTCTAGCATGATTATCCATACTACTAGAGTAAAGCTAGCTGAGAGATATTGCTTTACTAGGCAAGGAGGTCATCATAAAGCATGTGGTAAGTATACATTTTGTTAAAAAATGGAGAGAGAAATAACACAAAAAGAAAGTATGTACATAGAGCCACTATTTATCATGGAAACCCTTAACCAGGAAAACCTACACCTAATAGATATCTATTAACCTTGGCCAAATCATCCAACGGATACTACATATAACAATTAAGGCTACTTGAGGCTTCTTACAAAGGAGTATCTCAAGCCATTAAATAGGCTTCATCAATTGCAACCCTAATTCCTTTACTTGAATTAGATTATAATGCAAAGACAAACATATCCTAGAGATATCCATGCAAAAGACATGCATGGAGTGGAGATAGCTATGAGAAGACACAAGACCTCAAGATAGGCATGCAAAGACATGCATGAAGTGCAAATAGCCATGTGAATACATGCATGGACATGCATAGACATGCATGGTGTGGAGATATCCATGCAACCACATACAAAGACTCACATCAAATTCTCTAAGAAAATACCATGGGTTACCCAATATCGTGGGTCTGTAAACCACTAAAAATCAATGACATGATTGAGTCAAGATTAATCCAACACATGCAAGGAAACTAGCCCAAAGGAGATAATCCACATTGTTGTAAACTAATTTATGTGTATGTATGTATGGAAAGAATGTGATTTTGAAGAGTAGATGGGGGGGTGGTAACGCAGCCACCCTCCTCAACCCGCGGGTCGAGAGGTCCATGCCAACAGGATCCTTCTTCTTCACTGGCCCGAAGAGCTCTCAACAACCGCTCTTCTATTTCCCTTTCGGGAAATCTACACCCACAGTGAAACCCCATGAGATTCCTCCCTCACGCTTCGGGGAATCGGACTTCGCGGTATCGCGAATCCTGTGGTCGAGCGCCTGCTCACTATGACCCCCGAATATCGAACCTCGGATATTGACTCCGCTTTTCGACTTTCGCGAGTTTGCGAGTTGCGATGACATGCAACTCTGCTCCATGAACCCCGATATCCCGATACTATATTCCCCGAAATCCCGATGTGTAAGACTCCGACACGTTTTCTCGGCGCTAGCCCCACAGCAAATCTTTCCGTCGTTTCGGGACTTCGCACTTCGCGAATTCGTGAGTCCTAATGCAAGGTTTTCAGGACTTCGACTCACGAAACTCTGAAATGGTCAACACAGTTGACTCCCACGTCGATAGGGCGCCCCCTGTCCGCCTCGCTGATTCCTATGGTCCCACACTGTCCTTTTAACCGTCGAGACTTCGCGTTTCGTGATATCGCGATTCCCGTTGCAAAGTTTACGGGACTTCCACCTACGAAATCCCAAAATAATAATTCGCTTGCAAATCCAACGGCCCTTGTGGCTTGGATCTACGGTCCTACTCCTCCTGAGCTTAGAACCTTTCGAAACACTAGTTGTAACTACCCTGCTCCTCCGTGAGATCTAACGGCTCACAGGACTTCGCGGATTCTCCACAAAGAATTCCGATCGTCCGTCTTTTTCCTCTGAGAACCTCCTACGGTCCAACGTTGCTACGTTTTCCTTCAACCACTTCGAAGGCTTCAAATCCTTCTGAACTTTTTCCAACTCTAAGCCTTTCAGAAAATCCTTGCTCCCACTCCTTGCGGCAACCTTTCAAACACATTCAAGTGTTGAAATCCTTCGACTCTGCGCACACCTGCAGTAACAGTCCCTCAATACTTCGCTCAGGTTCGCAATTCTGAGACTTCTCTCGACCTGTGCAGTCCTTGCACGGCTCCTGTGCCTAACTGCATGTCTGTGGAAATGAGAACAAAAGCTATTTATCCTGAGCTTTCAGAGACAAACCCCTGGACCCTTTGTCAACGCACTCCTTGCGGACAATTCAACTGCACTCCTTGCAGCAACTCTTGCTCAGATAGAGAAACAATTGAAACTCATTCCATTACCCTTTCCTCTCAGATTTCGAACATTCAACAAGAAATCATTCATACCTAGCATAAAAGCAATTGCATGACAAAAAGAGTAAAACATTCATGAGCATAACATTCAAAGATGCATACACAGAGAATACATGAACACCATGAATCTGAATCACAGCTTCCTTTGTATTTATTCAGAACTTCTATACATGGAGTCTGCTACACAGCTCTCTGCTTCTCCTCTATGCTCTTCACACTAATGTTACAATACACAATGAGGGTATCTATATCTCGTTTCCCTCTTGCGCTCTAAAACTGTCTAATCTACAATTGAATTCTCTCTACTTGCATTAACCACCATAAATGCCTTCTATCTACTAAGGACGAGAGCGAATCGCTCAAGGTCCATTTACATTATACAAGTGTGCCTTCATTTAATTGTTTCATTTAAGGTTCTAAAACATTCTCAAAATTTGTGCTGGACACTTGTCCAGTGGTCTTCGGACTCCGCGCTAGCTCGCTCGAGATGCTCCTGCATCAAGGGGTCCTACAAAAGAGGAGGGAGAGAAAAGGACAACTCAAGGAGAAGATTAATAGAGAATAAGGTTAGTGTTTTCTCCACTTTTAAATTTTTGAAAGTGAAAATGGGGTTCAAAAATAGTCCTAGTATAACTTCGATTGAGAATAAGATCTCAAATCTATTTTCAATCTCATTGTGGAACGAGGTAGTGGAGGGATCGATAACATGCAAGATAGGAGGTACACATGGACTTGGTGCAAGCATTTATTTGGTGGTGAGACAATATGCAAAAAGGTCTGTCTCCAATCATCATGGAGAGTGCTCCCACTATACACATTACTCTACTACCTTATGCTTTAACCATCTCCCTCTTGAATGATTGAAGGTGGTGGTGAAAGGAGAAGGCCCTCATCATAGCTTTGAAGAAAGATTACGATAGGATCCAAGTATATCTCCCTTCCACAAATTAGAGTGGGTACTACTATAATTAAAGGAGATATTGGGAGGAGGCCTCAGAGTTGAAGGAGTGCATAAGTAAATTGCAAAATAAAAACTATTACTAAATTTAGTGTGAAAGAAGAAGTAGATAAATCATGTTAAAATTGGAGTGGGGAGAATGAAGCTCATTTTGGGGTAGATATGGTAATGTACCATATACTACTTTTGAGTGGGTAATACTACCATTAGAGGAGATATTAGGAGGAATCATAGGAGTCAAAGGAGTGCATAAGTAAGTTGGAGAAGAAAAACTATTAGGGAATCTAGTGTGAAAGAAGGAGGTAAATCATGTTAAAATCGAAGTGGAGAAAATGAATCTCATTATCGAGGTCATGTGGTCTTGAACTTTAGTGAAGACTGTGGGCCTGTGGGCCCACTAATTCTAGCAGTTGGAAATAATAGGTCTAAGCCTAACGGCTTCATAGCCTCGAAGACTCTAGTCATAAATGAGAAAAGAGTGAAATGTTCAAAAGTAATCCATGAGGTCAATGAATGTAAAACTACATGAAATTATTGTCGATTAAGGTTGGTTGTCATTGATGTCAACCCTTGAAGAAAGCCCCGTAGCACAAAGATTTGAGTAATGGACCCAAGATTGTTTGATGTAAATATGCCTCATTACTAATTTTTCATGGTTTATAAGAAGTAAATATGGATGAACTCCAAAGTGGTCCCCTTATGGTGAAATCCCTCACGGGAAGACGCTTTGTGGAGTAAGAGAACACATGCTTAATTGTGGAATAATGAGATGAAGGATAGTGAATTTGTCAAGGAAACTATCCTATATGGATAGTATTTGTCATGCCATTTCCGGTGGTATGTGGAACGTCACATAACCCCTCACGGTTAGAGAGTTATGGCCATGAGAAGTTGGAGACCTCAGGTTTGGGTAATAGACCCAAGTTTGTTTGATGGGTAAGGGTATGAGTTATGATATATTTTCAGATAATACTATTCTATATGGATAGTACATGTCATGCCATTTCCGGTGGTATGTGGAACATCACATAACTCCTCACGGTTTGAGAGTTATGGCCTTACGAAGTTGGAGGACCCTCATATGTCATCTAGAAGCCCAAATCCATCACTTCCACCTAGACCAAATCCATCACTTCCCCCTAGGTATAGAGCTCTCAATACTTCCATTGTTATCCCTACTTAGGTTCCATCTGTAGGTTATGGACTTTTTGTTCCTCCTAGGTATAGCGTTGCAAGTCAATTTGTTCCTACACCTGCCCAGATTCTCTCCGGAGGGCCTTACGTTCCTCCTTCGCCTTTGTTAGGAGGATCTCATCATATTGGCCCTAGTGGCTCCAATCTAGTTGGAGGCACCAGTCATTCTATCATTTCTGGTTTCCAAATTCCTGTTGGAGGTCAACCTTAAGCTGGGGGCAACCTCAATTTGGAGGACAACCTTAGATTGGGGGACAACCCCAACTTGGGGGGCAACCTCAAGTTGGAGTCCATAACCCAATTTATGGACAAAATGTACTTGTGTTACAATCCCAACCTTGGAAACTTCCTTTCCAAGGAAATCTACAACTGTCTGGGGGGAAACATCCTCAAGTCAATTATTTTGTATCCCCCAACCTCAATCAACCGTATCCAGGTTCTTTGTATCCCACTTGGGGTCAGATCTTTCAATCTAATGTTCCTTTTCAAGGGAACATGCCTAATCAACCCAACCCTGTGGACTATATGCCTCAAAATCCTCCACAACCGAATCTTTCAGGACTGCCTAATTATTTGTAGACTACTTATGGTCCTACTGGTATACCTACGAGGCTTCCCCCTCAAAACTACCAATTTCCACAAGTGAACCGACAGTTGCCTTTTATAGCCACTTTGGATTTACCCGATTTGTCTAGTATTTTGAATGATCATATTCTGCATTCTCCCTATTGGCTCGTCACACCAGCCAAGTTAACGTCTGACATTCCTAAATTTGACGGTCGAGCAGGAGAAGATCTGAATAATCATGTTATGACTTTTCATCTGTGGTTTTCATCCAACTCATTGATGGATCACTCCATAAGATTACGACTCTTCCAACGAACTCTCATGGGTTCGGCAGAAAAATGGTACATCGAGTTACCGCAATGATTCTTTAATGATTTTAACACCCTAGCCATGGTCTTGTTGACACATTACCAGTTGCCAATTCGATACGAGCCAAGAACCGAAATTTTGAGTTCTTTTAAACAATCCTTGTCCACTCATATTTTTTATCACATCCATGAGTGGAGGAGAAGAAGTTTGATCAAAGTTCCTCTTCTTGATCAACTATTGGTTGGGTGGTTTACCAAATCACTCATTGGACCTGTTGCTCGTGATGTATCCATGGGTGGTATTGTCACTGAAGAGCAGGCAATCAGTCGTGCTCGATATCTAGATCTCGTTTATTTGCAAACGGTAACACTTTACGATTTGATCTCTGATGCCCCTCATCCTACCCCAACAACTCCAACAACTTCTCATGTTGTTGATGGTGTGACTGGCACCTTCCATGCTGAAACCTAGTCTACACACGTCGGTCACACCAATCCCAAATCCAATAATTCTAATGTACAAAATACTCCTACTCCTACTCCTTCCACCGATAAGACTGCTGAGGTTAATTCTGTTCAATCCACGCTGGGCAGGAAAAACAAAAATAAAAAGAAAGGGAAGGGTAAGAATAAGGAGGACAAGAATAATAATCCACAATCTAATAAAGCCAAAATGCAGATTGTTGATGAGAAAGATAAATGTAAACCTCGTTATTATTTCCTTATTTGTGGGGACGATCATTACACGAAAGATTGTCTAAGATGCGTTGAGGTTACTAAGTTCATCCAAGGGACCGGGAAGCCTTCTACACTTGTCGTTTTGTCACAGTATTTCCCTTCTCAGAAACAGGCCCAACTGATCATTCATGACCAAGCCTCTCCTTCTACCTCCTCTTATGTCCTTATGTGTATTGGTGACTCTAAAAAGAACGAAATTGCAGTCGCAACTCGAGCAAAGGATTATTCTTCGTCGAAGGAGAAAGTTGATGATATACCACCATCGTTGGTTCAACCTCCTCCCCCAACTTCACCTCCAAACGGTCCTCTTCATCTCGAAAGATCGGGTCTCAATACAGTTCTCTGCCCTCCTCCCAAGGGCGTTGTTCAAAAGTCTGTGTTCAATCCTCACGCATGTGCTGCACAAAACTACAGTATTGTAGAAGACCTTGCGCAAGCACCCTCTACGATGTCAACTTTCGAAGTCCTTCAAAGTTGTCATGCTCAACGAAAGGCACTGTTAAAAGTCATTGGTGGAATTGATCCCACGGATATTAATTTAATAATCTTTGACTTAGAAGATCACATTCCAAGGCTTCCTCCTTAGTTAGTGTTTCAAATCCAAGTTGTTGTTGAAAACAACAATATCTGTAGAACTATTATTGATGAAGGAACCTCGACTTGAGTTATGTCTATCATTGGTTGGAAAGCTATTGGCTCTCCTACTCTCACTGAATCACACAATACACTTAAGGCCTTCAATGGTACAGTTTTTAAACCCTATGGTGTTCTTCCTTCATTGTCTATTATGTTGGAAGGTAAATCAGTGAATGTAGAGGTTGAGGTCTTCGATGCACCTCTGGATTATAACCTTTTACTTGGTTGTTGTTGGATTGATTCCATGTGTGCAGTTGTGTCTACCATTTTCCGTGTGATACGTTTACCGCACAAAGGAAAGGTCGTTACTGTTGACCAACTGGCCTTCTTTAATTCTAGCAACCTACCCTTTATCTCGAAGACACCTCCTGGTTATGAGAATGTCGGCATGGGTCTTTTAAAAGATTCAACTTTGATGGGTACATTTCCAATCCCACCACCCAATATTCCCCCTCCTTTTGCTGCCTCAATTAACATGATCTCAACCATTGTTCGTGAAACCCCTGATTCACATGACCCATGGGTAGTACCTAGCCTTGGTGATTACCTTCATTACGACAACAAGTTTCCTTTAAGTCCAGTCGAATCCGCTTATCAAGATATTCAATCGGCAACCCCCTCTCTCTGTGATTCATCCCCTGATCTGTTCCATGTGATCTTTCCTACTGATGAGATGATCATGTCAGTGGTCTATGGAAGATACCCCATGGGACGATGGGCATCATCGCTCCATTCTCTTCCTAGAACATGATATCATAGAGAGCTACCAATGGATTTCGACTCTGTCAACCGTTGTTATTTTTTCAGTTCCTAAGTCAACACACGATGCCTTGTACGAAGGGAACTTGAGTAACATTTCACCTACTGTCCCTCTTGACATATCGATTAAACCCGAAGTTGTGGAGAATGTTCATATCGAGGCCTCATGTTCTACAGATGAGGTCCATACGTATAAATCCCTTTTCCAAGAATCCCATGACATTTTTGCCTGGAGTTATGAATAAATGTCAAGTATTGATACTAGTATCGTTTTACATGAGATTAAGACATACCAGGATGCTAAACCCGTTCGACATAGACTTCACCCAATCCATCCACATAAAGTTGTTGCTATCAAGCTTGAAGTTGAAAAACTTCTTAAAGTTGGTTTTATCTATTCTGTGGCTTTGATCGATTGGGTATCCAATCTTGTCCCAGTAAATAAGAAACAAGGTACCATCCGCATTTGCGTTAATTATAGGGACATAAATAAGGCATGTCCTAAGGACAATTACCCAACCCCTTTCGTTCACCAGATCATTGACGAATGTGTCGGGGGAGAAATCTTCTCCTGGATGGACATTTTCTCCAGCTATAATCAAATTAATATTTTACCCGCAGACCAACACAAGACCACTTTTATTTGCCCTTAGGGAACCTTTGCCTACCAGAAATTACCCTTTGGTCTCAAGAATAATGATGTGACCTTTCGGTGCACTATGTATTACACTTTCCATGATATTAAGCACATCATGCAACCCTATCTTGATGATCTCTCGGCGCATTCTATGTGTCACCAAGATCACCTGACACATTTAAGGGTCATTTTCGTACGTTGTCGTTATTATCGTATATGTTTGAATCCACACAAATGTGTTTTTTGTGTAGAGTCTGGCCGACTTCTTGGTTTTATTATGTCGATACACAGAATTCGAGTAAACCCCTTGAAGGTTGAGGCTATTCTTAATCTCCCTCCTTCCACACTACGCCAACTCCAAAGTTTGCAAGGGAAGGCAAACTTGTTGCATCATTTCATCCCCAATTACGTTGAACTGACGAAACGATTCACTCAGCTACTCAAGAAAGGTTACAAGTTTGTATGGGACGATACTGCAAACAAAGCCTTTGAAGCTTTGAAACTTGCCTTAACCTGTACACCATTATTGTTTCCCCCTAACTATAGTCGAGATTACTTCCTCTACTTATCTTCTTCGGACTCTACCATTGCTATGGTCTTAGTCCAAGAGGATGATTCACATGACGAACATGTGATATACTCTTTGAGTCGGAGTCTCACGACTATCGAAGCCAAATACCTACATGTGGAGAAACTGGTCTTGGCAGTTGTTCGAGTTGTCCAACGTTTTTGTCATTATATCTTATTACGCAGAACGACTATTATTCCCGATTGCAACCCTATGCAACATATCCTTACTCAACAATTGCTAGGGGGAAAGTACTCCAAATGGATTATTATTCTTCAGGAGTTTCACTTGGCATTTGAACGCGCCAAGTCCAAGAAATCTTTGGTTTTTGTCGAACTGATATGTGACCTTCCCTCTATTGAGACAGAAAATGTGGTAGAAGATTCCTTGCCTGACAAATCCATTTTTCTGATCATTTCTGATGACGTATGGTATGGATATATCATCATCTATCTCCAGACTCAAACTTTCCGGCCTAACCTATCTAGTACATATCGTCGTCGTATACGATATCACGCCCGTCAATACATCACCATCGGTGATACCCTACTATCGTGGTATTGATTCTATCTTCTGACGATGTCTCACCTACGATGAAGCTAAGAAAGTTCGAATGCTTGTCATTGTGGAGCATATGGCGGTCATATGCCTGAGTATGCCACTGCCCAAAAGATCTTACGAGTGGGTTATTTTTGGCCTTCTTTGTTTAAGGACTGCATTACCATCGTCCAGAAATTTCATGCTTGTCAAACTTATAATAATAAGATAATATCTCATCATGCTCCTTTACACCCTGTAGTCTCCGTCGATCCAATCGCTAAATGGGGCATTGACTTCATGACATGTAACCCTCACTCGGTCCGGGGGAATGGATACATCATTGTAGTTGTGGATTATTTCACTAAATGGGCTGAGACACTGCCTACATTTGATAACACCGGGAAAACTATAGAATTGTTCACATTCAATCATATCATTACTTGATTTGGTGTCCCTCAAGCCATCATTATTGATCACGGTAGTCATTTTCAAAATTTTATGATGTTTTAACTTACTGAAAAGTTGAGTCTTCTCCATGAAAACTCAACCCCTATTATCCAAGGGCCAATGGCCAGGTTGAAGCAATCAATAAAGTTCTCATTACTATGCTTCGACAGATGATAGGAATTCATAAGACAAATTGGCACACGATGTTGTTCTTAGCGTTATGGGCCTATCGGACATCCGTCAAGTCTGCCATGGGATTTACACATTTCCAGTTATTTTATGGTATCGAAGCTATCTTGTCGATTGAATGTGAAATACCGTCTTTGAAACTAGCCGTTGAATTTCTCCCTAACACCTATGCTGAAGAGAAGCGTCTTTTGTATTTGATGCAACTAAACGAAACACGTCGTGATGTCGCCTTAGTTATTGAGACTCAGAAGAAACGTGTTAAAGCCCAATATGACAAACATGTCAAGCCACGTGTTTTTTCTGAAGGTGATCTAGTCCTCCTTTACGAGCAAGATCGTGATTTGCTAAGCGCCGATAAATTCAAGGCCATGTGGCGAGGTCCTTACAATCTCAAACGAGTGTTGGAGAAGGGATCTTATGAGCTAGTTGATTATTATGGAATCCCTTTGAGTGAACCCAGAAATGGGATTTACTTAAAGAAGTACTATGCTCAAGTCATTTTTGCATGATTGTTTGTATTTTAGTGTATCATACTCTTGTGTGTTTTTTCGTTGTTTGGTTTCGACCTTCATCTACTTACCTTGCGTTGTGCTTGGTTTCCAGATGTCGATGTCTTCGCTACCCTACATTGACTTCGTTGATGGCGCTAGTCGGAGCACTCAAAAATTAGCATCTGTTGCTTGGGCAATCTATGCACCTATGAATGAATTGATTAGTCTACATGGTGTTTGTCTTCATCGTGCAACTAAAAATATTGTGGAATACAGTGCAGTCATCGAATTATTGACCGACGTTGTTTCACTTGGAATCCGTCATCTTATTGTACGCCTCGATTCGCAGTTAGTAGTCCTAAAGTTGAGTAATGTTTACTCCATTCGAAGTCCTATGTTGTTAAGAGTATATTTACAAATTCGCCTCTTGAAACGTCATTTTGATTACATTGAATATCAACACATTCCTAGATGTCTAAATACATTAACAGATGCATTGTTTAATTATGTGTTAGACAGACATTTGAGACATTTATAAAATCCAATCACACTTTGTATATACAACAAGTAAGTCGGTAAAAGCCTTACATATATATATATATATATATAACGATAAAAGTTTTACATAAGTGTTTTTGTTTGAAAACCAAAATATCAAAATGTGAAGCACATGGCTTCATATACAATAGAGCATCAAGGATATTGTTCGTTATAACATGCGATTGTCCATGCTACTCTACGGAGCAATCGATCGATGGAAGCAAACACGCCCACTATGTGGCGCTGATAATGCCTCAAGATATCATCAATAGAGGCATCGGGGATGTTCATCGTGAACCCCTCCAAGTTTTGCTCTATGGTCTCGTAGTCGGTAGCAGCTACTCCTGCTATGGCATCTCTCTCCCCTCGCCTCTGGATAGGGGATAAACCCAGAGGGCAGTAAGGTCCCACATCTGCATCATCAAAGAGCATTTGATTAGTCATTGGATAAACAACATAAAAAAAAAAAAATTATCATTAAAAAATCACAAAACATTCTATAAACAAAATGTCCTTCTTACCTATGTCCCCCCATTGGGAACCCTCGAGAAGAGCTAAGTCTGGATCTCCTCGAAAGTCCAGCGCAACATATGCATAGTCATTGACCATGAGCACCTAAGTCCTCAACCAGTCGAAGAAAACATCATTATATCTAAAGATAGGATCAGTTGCATGTCATGCCATGAGGTTGACCCACTTCTCCATTCTCGGATCATGTGGGGCGGGTATACTCCATTCTATCTACAAGCGCAAAACTGGGACCCTCTCCAAGAATGAAACCAAAATAGAACCGTATCCAAATTGTTTCAACTCACCATTCATGCACTTGGTCGGTTGTTTTTTCATACTTTTGAAAACCCCTTCACACCAGTTGAAAACTCGGGGCTCCATACACTACAGCACATACTGAAAATAGCTTTGAAGAGCCATATGGGGAGCTACACCCCCTTCCATGCTTGTTATGGTATAGAGGATGGTTCGTAGAAGCAGGTCTCGGACATCGCTTATAGCAACTTTA
Source organism: Picea engelmannii (assembly GCA_009831015.1). Lineage (NCBI taxonomy): Eukaryota > Viridiplantae > Streptophyta > Pinopsida > Pinales > Pinaceae > Picea > Picea engelmannii. The sequence goes on from ML801352.1 coordinate 60,163, forward strand.
CCGCTATGCTTCTGAATACCTGCCACACAATGTTCACTGATACAGTGGTTCATAGGTGCACCATCATCATCTATGTTGCATGTAAGTGTTATTCAGGATCCATGGAGAGATAGTCCGGTTAAAAAGTAGATATCCTCGATATTTATCGTAAGAATGTGAGCCTCCACATGAAACACATGTTCATTCACATCCCACATATAGTTACCAACTTAATGAAAACTGTGGCCTCAAAACGAGAACTCTGGCCCAAAAAACCCATATTTTTGCATAAAAAACATCAAAATCAACCCCCAAATCAAAAAGTGGTGCTACCGATAGCACCATTTTTTAAAACGGGGTCAAAATTACAACATTTTTCAAACATGGCCTTCAAAACTTAGACAGTAACTCAGAAAAACCTTAAAATCAGCACCTAATAATCCCCTTGACTTACTTTATTAACATTATTATTATTATTATTGAAATAACATAACCTTAATAATACCATTGAAAAATTAAACTAATTCTAATTTTAAATATTAATAATTTAAACCTAAAATTAGCTTATAATTAAACTAACTTAAGATTAATATTATTAACACTAAATTCCTCAAACCTAGGATTTACCTCTTT